>JACXGK010013262.1:0-13196 GCA_016801125.1 Novumbra hubbsi
CTAAAGTATCTCATACTATGCCAGGGTCATGAGGATCCTAAAGTATCTCATACTATGCCAGGGTCATGAGGATCCTAAAGTATCTCATACTATGCCAGGGTCATGAGGATCCTAAAGTATCTCATACTATGCCAGGGTCATGAGGATCCTAAAGTATCTCATACTATGCCAGGGTCATGAGGATCCTAAAGTATCTCATTACCAGTATGGTATTGTACAGTATTGTATAGTATTGTACAATGTTGTACAGTATTGTATTGTATAGTAGTGTCTAGTTTTGTACAGCATTGTACAGTATAGTATTGTATAGTATTGTACAGTGTTGTACAGTGTTGTATAGTATTGAATAGTGTTGTATAGTATTGTATAGTATTGTACAGTATTGTATAGGATTGTACAGTGTTGGATTGTACAGTGTTGTACAGTATTGTATAGTATTGTACAGTGTTGTATAGTATTGTACAGTATTGTATAGGATTGTGCAGTATTGTGTAATATTGTATATTATGTTTGTATACATGTATTGTATTGTACAGTGTTGTACAGTCCCAAAATGCTGTGTGTGCGTGTTGCTTTGTGTGTCGGTGTTCAGGATATTGCGATGGAGGAGGTGGAGGCCCAGATGGGGCGTCTTCAGGAGGCCGTCTCATCCCTGGAGGTGGTCCTACAGCGGTCCACAGCCCCAAACCTCAAAGCCCTGGACAAGATGAGGGAGGTGAAGAGCAAGTTCCAGGGGGTGGTGGACGGTACGGTGCCCTCCGTGTTGTCACGGTACCCCGTGTCTTACTGCGACATCTGCCCCGGAACGGAGCCGTACAGACCAGGCTCCAGGACACTGGGTGTGGTTGGGTTAAACACCGGTCCTTTATTGCCTCCATCCCCACAGCGTTTGACAGCAGCACCAAGGCAGCCAGACAGTGCCACCAGGATTTTGAGGGGGTCAAAGCCAAGCGCTTCAGACTGTTCAGCCAGTGCTTTGAGCACGTCTCGGTGGTCATAGACCAGATCTACAAGCAGCTGTGCAGGAACAACAGCGCTCAGGTGTGATGGGCCTAACTCACTCACACACACACACACGGGATCTTAAAACAATGTAGCCACCCTATACTTTGAAAAAATTTTTTTATTATTATTACATGTATTTGTTGGTGCTGTACATGCGTGCTAAGTCTGTGTGTGTGTCTGGATGTGCCGTACCCACTAGGCCATCCTCAGTGCTGAGAACCCCGACGAGCCATATCTTGACGGCATCAACTACAACTGTGTTGCCCCTGGGAAACGCTTCATGGCGATGGATAACCTTTCTGGAGGAGAGAAGGCCATCGCCGCCCTGGCTCTGGTCTTCGCCATTCACAGGTAACACACAGGTAGCACAGGTAACACAGGTAGCACAGGTAACACGTGCAGCGGTCACGAAAAGCTGTGTCACTGCCGGCGCCCCTGACTCAACTGTGTTCCCTCAGCTACCGCCCTGCTCCATTCTTTGTCCTGGACGAGGTGGATGCAGCCTTGGACAACACCAACATTGGCAAGGTGACCTTTCGAATGTGACTACCTATGTGCCTTGGCTAAGAAGTTGGCAGTTGACTGCTGACGTGTGTGTGTGTGTGTGTGTAGGTGACCAGTTTTATCAGGGAACAGTCCAGAGAGAGCATCCAGGTCATTGTCATCTCTCTGAAGGAGGAGTTCTACTGTAGAGCAGACGCTCTGCTGGGGGTCTACCCTGAGGTACACGACTAAGCAGCTTTTACCATCTTACTCTCCCTGGTTTTAGTGGCACACTTTTCCTTCCCAGAATCCCCTGCATCCTCTCTCCCGGTCTTCCTAAGCTCATTGGAGGAACAGTGTTCCCATGTGTTCGGAGAAGGCGGGGACGTCTTGTGACTTACTTCAGACAAGCCTGTACGCATTTTAAATGATGCTGTTATAACAAAACAACAATTTTTTATAGCAAATATCAAATCCTGGTATCTTCCCTCTTCTCACATTCTGTCAGTTTAACGAGTGCATGTTCAGCCGCATGCTGACACTGGATCTGAGTCCTTACCCGCTGAACAGAGAGGATGGTCAGGAGAGAGAGAAGGACATGTGAGGAAAGGAGAGTCAGAAGCACAGCTACACAGGCCTGGTGTTATGGACCTGGACATTGGATTCCCATGTTCTACTTCCAGGGAACCTGCTTCGGTTGATAAAAAAAAAAAAAAGAATAAGCGTTCACTTGCATTTCTGTTTATTATATATCATACGGCTTATGTTTACGTTGATTCATATTCAGTTTGTTTGAGTTTGCTATTTTGAATCAGTCTTATCAGTGGTTCGTGTTGGTAGTGTAATACGGCAGGGTTCCATTGCAATGTTTGCTGTTATTTGAATTTAATATAAATTGTTGTTTTTCCATATTTGCCTCCGAGTGTTATTTCAGGCTTTTAAATGTATTGCGCTGATCATTGAAACCACAAGTCACCATATAATAATGTAGGTTCTGGCGATAAACCAATACAGGAGGTGTGCTAAGTGAATAGTGGTTAGAGGGTGGAGCAGTGTGGACGTCTGGATCCATCGTCATATTGAGGCAGCACCTCCCTCTCCTCCTGGTGGCCAGCCTCTCCATGTAAGCCCTAAGTTCAAGTCACATCCCCGATGCTCCTAGGAGTGGGCTTGTAAGGCCAGTAGGAGGCCCTCTGCGTCTGGTTTCACGGTGCTTCCAATGCCCGTTGAACTATTCGCTGTAAACCAGAACGTTTTCACCTGGTGGAATAAGGGGTTCATAAAGTAAGACGTGTTTCCACTCTAATGATGGTCACGTCTCAGGGCAGGTCTAATTGGCCCGCGGAATTGGCAAATACTAGGGGCGCCGTTCTTCCATGGTGTTGCCAAACGAGCTGCGTGAAATTGGCTGCGTTGCCATGGGGGGCAGCAGCTAAAATCTTGTCTAGGGCACCATATCGGTCAGGGCCGGCCCTGGGTCTAGGCGACGACAATCGCTATGGTATCCGTCTGACGAATGTGCTCCGGTTAGGGCCAAATCAGAAAACCCCCCGACACATCTGGACCATGGCAGGTGAAGTCACCTCCTTTACACTTTTGGCTACACAAAGGCATGGGTAAGATGGTGTGCTTTGGCCTTCATATCGTCCACCGATCTCATCATGTCCCCAATCTTTAGCAGCGTCTTTTTTTGTAAGGCGGTTAGGACAAGTTCCGGAAGCAGTAGCATGTTTGGCAATTTTTTTAAGTGCTAGCGGTACTGTAGAAGTGAGAACCTGCTTATATTCACGTGTCACTACAAACACATACCACAGATGGATCTGGACATTAAAATTGATATTTATTTTGTGTGTTCGTAGGCGACCTTTAATGTGTCTTGCTTGGCTCTACAGCGAATGAGAGAATGTCAATATTGGAGCCGTAGAAGGAGCTCTACTGACAAATGAAATGTGTGAAAAGTGTTTTTTAAACAACTAAAATAACTACCATGGGATAATAGTTATTTTTGTTAAAATAGGGCAGGATATATGTTTGCAGTATCATTTTATTTACTTGTTCCTACAAGTATGTAGTAAATTAATGGGAATTATAATATAGTTAGTTAACTTTACAATGCACGTAACTTTACAATACACCTTTACGACGCTGAAATATCTCTTCGCGTTAATTGTACAAGCAAGCCTGTGCTGTCATGAAGTCTTCTCAAGCACCCGTTCTGAATAGCTCACGTACCGCTTATATGATTAATCTCTCGGTCTGGGGACATCAGACTAAAACGTTTGTATATTGGCAAATGTGATATCGAAGAAGAAAAAGGACCAATCAGACAACGTTTCTATGCACGCATGCTCACATTGGACGTGTTTACGGAAGTAGTTATTAGCTAGCTAGCTGTCTTTCGGCTATTAACAAATTTCCTTGAAGTAAACGTTGTTTGCTAAATGATTATATCGTCTTGAGGGTAAACATTTCATGAAAATTCATTGAATCGGTTATCGGAACTATTTAAAGACTACGAGGCGAGGTTAGGGGATGTGCTATGCCAGCTAGTCAACCGGCTGTTTTCGAGACACAGCTGACCTTAGCTTGAAAACTACGGTATTGTAATTCACTTGCCTGTTTGGATAGAGTTCTCTAAAATTTGTTAATTTAGGCCATATTGGATTGGTTAATTTAGGCCATATATTAAGCGACACCATGGGGGCCGACCAAAGTGTTGATTCGGAGCACAAACACTCAGACTACAGCTCCTCAGGTAAGGAGGAATATGCATTTTGCATCTCAAACAGTGCTTGTCATTTTGTCCGGAAACAGTGTTAGCAGATAGGATGACGTCTTCCAAATACCTGGTGCATTACTGTCAACCAGCGCCCATAGTGTCAAGTAATTTTTTTGGACCATCTCTAGTTTTTAGTCGTCTTTCTTCTTAAATGCTTTTGCTTATTAGAATTATTAAATTAGAATTATTTAAAATGTTTTCCCAGTGGTGCCCTCTCCGGCAAAGCAGAAGGCCAAAATGGACGACATCGTGGTGGTGGCCCAGGGAACGCAGTCACTGCGGAACATCCACAACGACCCTGATGTCATCAAGCTACAGGAAATTCCCACATTTCAGCCATTATTAAAAGGTGAGGATATGTAGCTATTTCGGGGAGAAAGCGAACAAGAAGCCGTGGAAAACAGAGGCCAGTGTTCAGGCTCACGGGTGATGTCCAGTGTCTTCACAGTCTGCCCACGTTTGCAGGTGTGCTGAGTGGCCAGACGTCCCCCAGCAGTTTGTGTTTGGAGCGACTGGACTCAGCGCAGGTGCTGCAGCTGTGTGTCCGTTACCAGGACCACCTGCACCAGTGTGCTGAGGCCGTGGCATTCGACCAGAACGCCCTGGTCAAGAGGATCAAAGAGGTGACTCGGCATCTCCATCCGCTGGCACCAGTGACCTCTGCTTGTTGGCGTTTCTTCACCTACACTAATCTCACTGTTGAAGAAACATCTAGCGCTTGTGTGTCTGTGTGTGTGTGTGTGTGTGCACACGCGCCTGTCTCTCTGTGTGTGTGTCTAGGGATCACTGCCAGAAAAAAAACCAAATTATTTCTCTCTCCCAACACGCCTCGACCCTCCCTCACAGATGGACCTGTCGGTGGAGGCTTTGTTCAGCATCATGCAGGAGCGTCAGAAGCGCTATGCAAAGTACGCCGAGCAGATCCAGAAGGTGAACGAGATGTCTGTGATCCTGCGGCGGATCCAGATGGGCATCGACCAGACCGTCCCTCTGATGGAGAGGCTCAACAACCTGTTGCCGGACGGCGAACGCCTGGAGCCTTTCAGCACGAGGCCGGACGGAGAGGCTGCCGCCAAATGGCCGTAGCCCTCCCGGCACACCCACCATCCATTCATTGATTGTCGAGGAGCCTCTCCCATGTCCCCCTCCTGGGCAGAAGGAGTTTCTTATCAACGCTCTTAATTGGATCGTTCATGTTGAGCAGCGAGGGAGAGAGCAAGGAGAGTGAGCTCTGCCCCAAACGGCTCCCCCAAGCCCACCTGACACAACCTACCTGACCTCGCACACGCCTCCTGCACACGCCCCCCTGTCCTGCGTCCTGAGCCGGCTGAGGGACTGCGGCACCCTGACTGTTAAACGGACGTTTACGTGATGACGCACTCAAATTAAGTTAGGATTGGGATCTTGGCTTGCTAGTGCTTTCTAGGCAGCACTGGGAGGGTAGTTATAATCTGACCTCACCTCTGGAGGTGTACTGGTTGAACTTGAGAGGAAGGGAGAAACTTGAAGCCTGAACTTTTGTTTAGGCGGGACGTGTTATTGTGCTAAATTAATTTGATTGACAGGTGCTTGAATAGGCTTTTTTTGTCTGCAAATATTTGTCTTGGCTTACGTGAACACATGTTTGTTTGATAAATTAATCAACCTATGGAGTTGGAAATATTCATGGCTAGACTTTTCCATGAGCTGTTTGATTCTAATTAAATTAAATACAGATCGTGTCTGTGCCTTTGTGGGATTTATAAAAATGACATGTTGGTTTATCTGCCATGAAGTAAAGGTAGGTAACATTGTAGAGCAACATCCTCTCTCAACTGTAATATATTCTCCTTTAAATTCTGATGTTTGGACTTTTTTATTAAATATGAATGCTTTTTTTATGGGTAAAATTACACAAACAAAATCCAGTAAGTGCTTAGTTGGTATTGTTTGAACTCAGAAAACCTCATGGAAATGTAAGTTACTGCATACAGACAGGCCCAGAGCTCTTGTGCACAGTTGCTTTATGGTTGGAGGGTTGTACTCTAGTTTCCTTAGGGTTGTGAATATGTAATGAGGAATAGGCCATACTTGCTGATCCTCATAGTCTGAACATTAATACAGCGAGATGACCCAATACATTTCTCTTTCAGGAAAATAATTTCTGAGAAATCCAATTTCCCAGTATAATGTAAGCCTACTGCTTATTTTGCTGTGAATCAATTTTCCTCCTTTTTGTTTCTGTATTCCAAATCAATCCATAGTCATGCAGGATTATTCTTCTGAGATGGTATCCATGGAATTATGCTTTCTTAGAGAAATCGTTTTTACAGAGGCTTCTGCATGGAATCCCAAAATTATTCTTTAAAGGATTCCACTGTAGGGAGTAAACCAAAGAACCCTTTCAGAACCCCTTTTTGTCTGAGAATATGGTTTGCGATATGAATAAGACAATACTCTCATCTGATTGCCACCCACGTTTCCCAAAAAAGTTGTGAATATGTGGAAAATATGGGGGGGGGCTGAATTCAGTGATGTGCAAGTCATTAAACCCTATATTCAATACAAAATATTACCAAGACAACATATCAAATGCTGTAACTAAGAAATGTTATTGTTTTTTTGTAAATACATGCTCTCTTTCAATTTGATTCCCCCAACACGTTTCAAAAATGTTGGGATGGGCAAACCAGAATCCTGCACTGTATTTTTCATGCTAGTAACGTTTGCAGTTTGTTTGAGGTCTTTATTCTGCTGTGTGATGAAGCACTTTCAGATCAGTTTAGAGGCATATTTTTCTGTACATTAGAATAGATTCTGCTGTTGCCCTCAGCGGCAGCCATGCATAACTCAGCCCTGGAACCCCCTTCAATATTTCACAGATTTACTGGTGTTTCAGATCCTTTTTTCCTCCACACGTTCCTTTCACCATTTCACTGGTACATCTTTGTCTCGTTATTCCTCAAAATGTTTTTCATAAACTCCTCTTTTAGGTACTTAGGGATATTATTTGTGTTTTCCATTCCAGCCATATGTAGTTCCTGTTGTAGCTTCAACAACATTGTAGTGTCTAACACACCAACATCTACTTTTTTAAGAGTGTTTGTGATCTGTCGGACCGTTGTTTGTTCATTGCATCTTCATTGTGAGACGGAAAATGTAAAATACCCAGAGTACTGTTCATTATATATATCAACCAGACAACCACTGGCAGACACTGCTTTAGATGTGACCTTTAGTTAAAATGCCACCGCCACAACAATTAGAACTGGGTTTGTTGACGGCCCATGCTTTTAACTACTGGCTATTACCAAAAACCCGTCATCACTCAATCTAACGGTGGACGGCTTTGAATGAGGTGAATAAGCCAGTCCGGTAAGACCTACAGTACCGCGGAGAGTGACTCATGGTGACCCAGTGCTTCCGGGGAAGTTGTCGTGGTGGCGGATCGACAGCACCATGGCTCACCTGAGGCCCCGGGCCGAACCACGGCTCATTAAGGCTTGACTTTATGTGTTTATCTGTCAGAGAGCAAGGTGACATTGGGTCACATTATACGACAGGCAGAATGGAAAACCAATTAAACCTTTTCCGTTTGGTATTTCATTTTTTACCGCTCACCAAGAAAAAGGCAACAGTTTGAAGAGAGAACGTTAGGTCATGAGAACCCATGCACGTTCTCCAACCTTTGATGATTCATTTCATGAAAAAGAAGAAATATCCAGTTTCTGCTCTGCTGTGACATTTCTTTCTGTTGATTTCTTCTCTGAGTGAAAGCTATGCTGATTGAATGAAAAAAACTAAGAAATGATGCTTGAATGAGTGCAGAATGAAAGCCCAATAAGGTCTACATGACAACAGTCATATCTGTCAAGAGTCTTACTACATCTTCCAACAAGACAACTGTCATTTAAGACCCCAGAAGTTAATCTTCTGACACTGACGTTCACTATTTTATTTTTATAATTTTTGCTAATATTTATTTGATTTTTGCAATTTTTCATATCTGTCCCCATCACAAAATATAGTACCATAGAGTTAGCATATAATCCTGCGCTATGCTTTATACATGGTGTGTTTTTTCTTTTTCATAAACATTTTTACTGACACAAACTTTCTGTGAATTGGATTATCAACATTTAAGCAAAAACATAGTGAAATATTTTTTTATATTACTTAGGAAATATATTCAAATGTAACTTTTGTCCAAATTCAATAAGCCTATATACACAGAAAATAAAATAAAATACACAGAGCAAACCAGTCACTGTAAAAACAATGCCATGGCAAAAATATACAGGTTCTGGTTTGTCACAGTGACATATTGAATTGTGTTCTCATTGACACCACAGTTGATCTGTTGAGGCTTGAGCCACTGCCCAGCCTCTCGCAAGGAAGGACCATGATACCCGACAGGGCCAATAACTAGTCCGTTATTGTATCACTAATGTCTTCTTTTACTGTAGTTCTTTGAATTCCATTTGACCTTCCGTTTTTGCTTGGTCCATTCTTGGAAATAGCAACTTGAAGGGGCCCCAATTTGAGTAGTTTGTATAACCTGTTGCAATGTTTTTTTTTAATACTAACCCAAGAATACTTCTGGGCTCATTAGGTTGTAATGGAGATCCACTGGACCCCGGTTTCATTAAAACTATATTAGCAGTCATTACAAGCCTCATCTAGGGTTTGGTCGTGGGTGAGGCAATTGCACCTCTTCCACCGGTACCATCACCGAACAGTGCACACAGAAGCAGTAGATGAACCAAGATTTCTTTAGAGGTTCGTGGTGCATCTTCCCTCTTCTGGCCCAGTGGTAACGTGAGTTGAGGCCATGTCCTTGATGATGGTTACACGAACCAGTGAGCCCACTTCAGCGTTAGCATGTCCCCTGGTCCCGGTCTTTGTTATTCATCACGGTAATTGGACTTAGACGGACCTGAATAGGCCTGTGACTGGACCACTCAGTAGCAAGTGGGAGGGACAACCTAATGGAGGGCAACCATGACAACACCAAAGCACTTAAGGAAGTTGCAGCCCACTTAATTGAACGATGCCTGATTTGAAAATCCATCATGTTTGTTGTTTTTATTTAATTATGAAAAACAAATCCCCATTCAAATGCTAAATATTACGCTGTGTAGGGGAACATCCACTCCGGCTGGATGTGTTCTTTTGATGTTCATATTGACAGGATAACACACTGCAGTGTTTATTTTCCATAACGAAGCATATTATTAATTATGTTGAGTGGACCTTTTGTAGTATTCTCTGAATGTTCCAGAAATTGTTTTAATTGAGTGGACATGAAAGATCAAAAGACCAATTTTTTTTGTCATTTTTACACATTATGTTTGTTTATGTGTATGTCCCTAACAGGGTGGAAATATCTCATGTTTTTATGTAAACAATCAATCTACATTTAATTGCGTTTAAGCTGCTCGGTTTAACCAATATGTTTTTGTGACAGTCAGTCATTACCTTTTTTGAGAGCATAAAAGACACACTTAAAATATATATTTTTTTAATACAGACTTTTTTTGTTCCAAATTGCACCGCATGGAAGGAATGACTCATATGGCAATAATTTCATCCATGACATTTCAATCTGTAAAAGTACAAAGTAAATATACTTGGTTGTGTTCACCAGTTTTGGAAAGTTCCCAATTAATTAAGTTATCAGGTAAAAGTAGTCTTGTGACAAACCATTAACCTTGATTAACAATTGTTCACTCTTCTTTTTGTATTTCTTACTGGTTAATTATTAACTCCCTTTGTCTGGTCATTAAGATCTTAATTAAAATTTCCCAAAGGTGGTGATCACAGCCGAACCCACCGGAAATACTTTGACTTTGTATCTCTCCCGTCTGTGGTCAACCATCCAAAAGGAATTGCCAAAAGTTTGCGGAATTCTCATTGTGTAATTACTATGCATGGAACTATCTAAAGGCACAACAACATGGCCGGATATTCCTTGTTTCTGTGCTGTGGACAATTCCCCATACAAATGACTCATTGGGCTGCTTCTCTAGCATGGCCACTGCAGTCATCACTATAATCTATGGTGACATTGTATCTTAGATTGTTATGAAACACCCCACTTTGTATCAGCTTGTATCACATCAGAAACGTATATACTGTATAGTGTCCACCAATTACATCTCTTTTTCCACTTAAAACCGGTTGGCATTTTGCAACACCCAGAACCATGTGATGTAAGGGATCCCTTGGCTGCTGCAGAACTGAACTCCTGACCCTTACCCAGGTGGGTTAACATGCATTCCCCTTGGGCTGCAGAACTGAACTCCTAACCCTTACCCAGGTGGGTTAACATGCATTCACCTTGGGCTGCAGAACTGAACTCCTAACCCTTACCCAGGTGGGTTAACATGCATTCACATTGGGCTGCAGAACTGAACTCCTAACCCTTACCCAGGTGGGTTAACATGCATGTATATTCGTACACATGCACTTACTAGTTCACATACAGGCCACACAGGGGTGTCGTTGAGGCAGTCCTACCTGTACTGCGGTCTGCCTGCAACCCCCTGGGAGAGGCTCAAAACATATGCCAGGATCTCTAGTGTCATCAATAGCAGCACAGCCTCACTTAATGGGCCAAATATGATTCTCTGGGTCTTCTCCTTCCTTCCAACTGGTCGGATTCATTGGGCATTGTAGCTCGTCCAGAAAGGTCTCTACAGGACCACCATAAAGTTCTGTGTGATTCACCCTGTAAACCGACAACTGTAGGAGCTCGGACCCAGAGAAAATGTTGATTAGCTCAGACCCAGAGAGAATGTTGACTAAGCACTCGGGTGACACCGTTGTACTGGACACAGGCAATTCATAAGGGGAGCCTCCAGGCTGTGATCCATAGGTTATCACTGTGGTGCAAACAGGACTTCCTGGTTCTCAATTCAACTAGGACCAACAACCTGGTGATTGACTTTAGAAAAGATCAACCTTCCATCGTCGTGCTGGAGATCAATGGCCAGATCACTGAGCAAGTGTAGGATATTCAAGTCCTGGGAACCATCATTGATATCAAGATTTCCTTTAAAAACAACAAACTAATTGTTGACAGCAGATGTTCTTTCTAGGAAGATTTATGTGCACCAATCCATACTCCAAGCATTCTATTAATGCTTTATAGAATCTAGTCTTTCCTTTAATATTTTGTTGCTTTGACCACTAGTCTGAATCTATTAAAATGGATATAAATCAGTTAGAAGGCCATTGAAGACAACATGGAATCTCCTTTTGACATGTTTGAAAGACGAGTTGAGGGGAAGGAAGAAATTACATTGTACATTATGCATCCGGTCCATGATCAGTACAGATATTTACCTTCAGAGCCTAGAAGTAGTTATCTTGTATTGAAAAAAGTTTAAAAAATGTTATTCGCACATGCTCAGCTTCAGGAAACTCCCCCCTCGAGAACTCAGGTCTGTTGCCATGGCTTTAAACAATTCAGTGCATACTCATTATTCATAACGTTTTGACGGATTTGGTTGTAGCAGGAGTTGGTTTGGAGAGTTCTGGAGCTTTGTATTTATAGCATCAAATGGGCTAGTGATTCCTTTAAAGTTTACATTTGAAAACACAATTTCAGATATTTTGTATTTTTACAAAAATATTATTTTTATTTAATCAGTTTTACCTAATTGCAAAACCACATTACTGTATTGAAATTGCAAGATAACGTTAAAAGCACATAGCGCAATTTGCGCAGAGTTTCTTATAGCGGAGACAATCTTGAAGATCTGACGTGGTTTGCAAGGTACAAATTCAACGTGTTGTATACAAGGTTTGTCTATGTTAAAAATTGGTTACAGTTATGATGTAGGATTTCAAAACAAGAAAATATAATCATATTTTGACTAATTTAGTTCGGTACAGGGTGGAAGCTTTCGACAAAAAATTGAAATAATGACGGTGCTTTAAAGCCTGGACTTGAAACTAGTTGTTAGTAAACTGCAACATAGGAGGTTAACTAACGATCGGTTTTTAAACCTTGTTGGGTTTTAGTTCTTTTTTTCTGAACAATCTTTTCCTGGCAAGTATTTTATATAGCTTACGGATGGATGTGTCAGTTTTTTTGTTAGACTTGATGTCATGCTAATGGTACATTTAATATTTACATTAATTAGCTGTCAAAGCTTTTGACCTTAAATTGAACACGTTCGGCCGTTTATATTAGTCATTCTGCCGCATGCCAGTTTTTTCTGATCTCTGTTTTTCTGTTGAGGTAGGACTGTAAGCGGTTTATTATACTTTTGAATGTGGTATACATCTCCTTACGCTAACAACCTGTGTTACTTCACATGACTTTCAATATTGTAAATGTATGTATAATGATGCGTTAAAAATAAATCCAGAATTGTTCTTTCCGCCATCATTTGAGTGATGTATTGCTTTGCAAGTATTGTATTGCAAGCTATACTACTCAGTATTGCTTGATTTTCGAAGGATACCTTAGAATTTCACAATTGTATCCACAAAAAATATTTCTGTGTAATAAAAAAACAGACAACGCTGGGTGCATCTGATCTGTGCCGTATATACATATTGGTGGTGGGTAGATAATAAACAGGGACAGTATATTTAGGTTTATATATATAAAGGTAATTGTGGTTGTGGATAAATAATAAACAGTGAGACTATATTTAGATATATATACATATTGGTAGTGGTGATAGCGGATAAGTAATAAAAAGTGACAGTATATTTAGGCATACATACATATTGGTAGGGGGTAAATAACAAAAAGTGACAGTATATTTAGGTATATATACATATTGGTAGGGGTGGTAGGGGGTAAATAACAAAAAGTGACAGTATATTTAGGTATATGTACATATTGGTAGGGGTGGTAGGGGGTAGATAATAAAAAGTGACAGTATATTTAGGTATATGTACATATTGGTAGGGGTGGTAGGGGGTAGATAAT
>JACXGK010013263.1:0-13168 GCA_016801125.1 Novumbra hubbsi
AGCAACTTCCTCTCCTACAAGGGTGCAGTGGTAAAGGAAAGGGTCAAACAGTTACAGCTGTGGTACTAGCAAACCTTAGTGAATATTCAAAAGTAATATCATGAAATAAATGCAAACAATATATAATGGTAATAGGCTACTGTTGTTTAATGTCAACATTTTTCTACTTTCAGCTTTCAACTTCATTTACAAGATTTCTCTTGAAAAAGGTGTCAATCTTCTCCTGCATCTTAATGAATCTGGGTGATAAAAAGACTGGTAAGCTTGATAGTGACATGGGTCTGACAGGACTGTGACAGGACTGTGACTGAGACTGCTAAATTTTGCTTACTTGCGCCCTGAAAAGGGCAGAAAAAAGAAAAAAGACACCAACACAAAAGCTTTTTCTCTGGTGGTATAAATAATGTAACAATTTACTGTTTTTAAACATTAAAATAAAATACTCTTTCCTTTATAGTTCTTCAACAGGTATGCAAACAATGTCATAATTTCTCACTTTTTTGTCCTCGACAGGTACAATCAAACACAACAGGTAGGCTAAGTATACACAGACAAAAGTATTCAGCTAATCAACAAACAATGCTCAAAATGTCAAAATCAATTGCACAGGCAATAAACCCATAAATACACTGCTTAACAATGGCAATTTGTCCCTCCTCTTCATCAATTCCCTGCCTTCTTCACAGTTAGCCTACTATATACATTGCATGCCACATACATAACCGAATTTAGCTAGCTGCTGAACAATATTCCAATTAGCATAAGTCTAAAAAATGAAATATAATACCGAAAACACTCGACATGTCTTCCCAAACACATATCAAGCTTATTTAAAAAGCATAAAAACTCATTCAAAGTACCTGGAAAAGGGTACAGGTGGATCCTGCAGGTGGATTCAGGCACATGGAGCTGGAAGAGCGTGTCCTGCATCAGAGCTGGAATGGTGGTATTAAAAGCAGTGCAGAAGTACACAACGGGATCCTGTTTGACCCATAGGTTCCTGAGGAGTCCAGGTGCTGGAGGATGAAGTTGAGATACATGTTTACTTACTGCATCGTCTACCAACCTGTTGGCTCTGTAGGCAAACTGCAGGGGATCCAGGAGAGGGTCGGTGATTGCTTTGAGGTGGGACAGCACAAGGCGCTCAAATTGCTTTATTACCACAGAGGTCAGGGCGATGGGTCTGTAGTCATTAAGTCATTGGTTTCTAATTTGAAAAGCTCTGACCGTTGAGGTGTTGATGTTCTCGGCCGGTCTTAGTGTGAATTGACCATTTCAAAATATATTGCTAATAAATATGCCATTTACGTTCATCTGGGATTTTTGGCTTTAGAGGCGAGAAGCGAACAGCAGTACCTTTTGTTTGTTTTTAAAGCATTATTGGGAAATGTGTCTAATCACTTCAACAACAATTCAGATTTCAAGACTGGATTTCTCTGTTGGTCCCTACTGTTTTTAGAGATTGGCAAAATGTTTTGTGCTGCACCTTATATGCAAAACAAAATGCAATGTTCCCTAAAATTAAACCAGCTGGTTCCTTCATTGTAGTTCAAAAAGTTAATCAGTGGCCTGTTAATCAGCTGTAAGGGATTCTCTTTTTTATTTGTCTGTTCCATATATTTTGTTGGAACTTTTTTAGCATCTGTTATTATTGGGCAGCTGAAGATGAAATGCATTGTGATATCATAATACAATTCTGGGACTCTAAAACTCACTCTGGGGGGGTCATTAAGTGGTATTTGAAATGTATGCCTCAAAATAAACCCAGTTGAATGCAAGCACCCCTGAAGGCAATGTGCAGTTCTGGGCAGGGCATAATGTGCGCTGAGTCAAACGTTTGACTCCGCCTATGTTTGACCCTGTCCACCATTTCTTTTGTCCACCTGGGGTATGGCAGTCACACACAGAATAAAAACACACACATTCATGCAAGGCACACCAATTATACCTATTTCATTGGCACCAGCCATTAAATCTGATGGAAATCTCGCTCATGGCTCTCTTGTTAATTTTTATTCATAGCCTAATTCAAAGAAAATCATGTTTCTTTTAATTAATACATTTTCCTACTTATTTTCTGCTGTTAGGTAGTCAATCCAGGAATTGAAGTGTTGGTTCGTTCATCCTATGCACAGGTCAGGTTTTTATATTGGTATTGACAGAGCCTACCCATGAAGACTATCTAGATGTCTCTTTGGACAAGGACCCGTTTAAAAAGACCTAGTGCTTAGGAACAAGTTAATTGTGTGTGTGGGATCTGAACACCCCACATGTGCGGTAGGACAGTTGTAATCAGAAAGTTATAATGGCATATTTTGATTTCTTTTAAGATGCTCAACAGCGAGAAAATAAGAGTGGTGCACCCAGGTGATTGTTAAATGATGTATTTATTTTCAATTCATTTATATCTATGTTACATTTTGGAGTAAACTTCTATTTTTACAACTTAATATAATTACGCCTCCTGGTCTCTAGTTTGTTGTATAACATCCTCACTGCTCCCTCCAAACCTTGTGTGTTCCATTGTGCTGTTAGTGTGCTAGACTGAAGTCACACCACACTACCACAATTTCATCGGAGTTGTAAATTTTTTAGTTGTTGCTGTACTTCTCTACCTCTCCTTTTGTGTCCAGCAAGGACTGTTGCAGCTTTAAGTATGAGCCGTCACATATGTATCTAAACTGATTACGCATCAGACCATCCCTTATCACCTTTGATCCAAGACAGCAGCTGAGTCAAAATTATTATTTTAAACGTTTTGTGTGTAACAAGAGGTAACATTCTTTGATAGTGTTGTTTTCCGAGAATATTACAATGAATGAAGTGGGTCAATTGAGGCTGAGGATTAAGGCTAAGGATTAAAACATTTACTTCATTTTAGTTCTTCTTCTACTTCTTTTTTTTTAATACAGTATTTTATTTCTTCTTAAAGTGCTAGCATAGTTTATATTTGTATCCATCTAGGTTACGTTTGATTAAGAGTTGCTTTGGTTGACATTGGTACCTTGACGTGAACATCAACTTTTACTAATTGAGTGCCTGTTTTCTTTTAGCATACAAATGAATTGCATTTCTTTCAGCGACATTTCCCGACATTACATGTTGAATTACGCTGTACAGACATAAAAGGCAGACTCCAAAGTAGTGTTTTAAACATTGGTGGATTGATAAAAAAAAAGTGTCTCTGAAAATGTGGCATAAATTATTTGTAGTTTGAATAAATAGAGCTTCTTACACGTTCACTGTATTTTCAAAGTGGGTAAACAGTCATGTTAAAATAATTAATAATTGGCAGAGTAGCCTAACTGTATAGCTATGAAGTCATTTAAACAGGATCATGCACATTGCTACCTGTGTAGTTGATTCAGACAGCATACTGATCCTATATTCCATAAACTGGTTATAGGTCCACCTATTCCTTCAATCTGAAAAAAATCAGGGCATCCTAAATAATACACTACTCGATTTTTTATTCTTTCCTTTATTTTGTTTTTAATGATTGATTATTATATAACATTTACTAATGTGCCTCTTTAAAATTATATCAATACCACAATTAGTACCACTGAAACATTTTACAATACAGTTAAAAAATATAAGTACATAAAATATCAGATTATGAGAGAATATTTTTTCTTTTGTTGAAATTATACAAAAATGATTCAGTAGGCCACAGCTCATGAATATATATTATTTGTAAGTAGTAGTTTTACTAGTTAATTTCAAGTTATGTGAAAAAACATTTGAGGTGAAAACAATGCTAACATCTCTATTTGACCAATTGACATGCATCATGTCCAAAAAATATTATTTTAAGCAAGGAGAGAGAGAACAATGTAGGTTAAACAGATAGTGTTTAGGTTTAGGACTTATCATCGCAAACTTAACTCCCTATGCTCCTCTTCAGACATGAGCAAATGCTCCATTGGAGGGGCATCGTCTCCTATATCTTGGAAGAAATAATCCTCCTCACTATTGCAGGCAGTGCTGTTGACACCGTTTTGACAAACTGTAGCTTGTTTCGGTTGCTTCTCGTCACTCTCACTGGTATCGCTCTCACTGGAATTGCTCTCATTGCTCTCTTTGCTCTCACTGGAATTGCTCTCTTTGCTCTCACTGGAATTGCTCTCTTTGCTCTCACTGGAATTGCTCTCTTTGCTCTCACTGGTATCGCTCTCTTTGCTCTCACTTGTATCGCTCGCATTGCTTTCACTGGTATCGCTGTCTTTGCTCTCACTAGTACTGCTGTGATCTCTGGTCTCACTATTGTCCTTGCTTTCGCTACTTTCCCTACTAGTACTGTCATTACTAGTAACAGCAAAAGAGTCAATATTGATGCTCGCACTGGTCTCTTTGAGAGGATCAAAGGAGGCTCTAAGGAGGCCCTCTACAACTGCCACGGCTGTTTTGCTTTGTGCTGTTTCACTAGGTTGGCTGTGGATCTCTGTGAAGGCAGTAGAAAGGCGTGTGCTCTGTTTTTCTGCGCCCGGATTGGTGGGGTTTTCCAGCTGCCCTCTGACCTCAGAGCTGCTGCTGATCTCTGCACTTACAACTTGGACGGCAAACACTTTAATCCAGTTCTAGAGATGGACAATAGAGGGATACATAATTTTTGTTTATCGTGAGTTTACACAGAATGGTACTGCTAGATATCCATGACACAGGTCAAACGAATTAAAGGAACACTGAAAACACACATCTGGTCTTATTGAACTTATTGACATATATTAAAAATGTAAATCTTTGTTGTACATTGTGTAATTTGTTGAGAACGAAATTATAATTTGTTGAAAACAACGGGCAATGGAAACCAAAAACTACCAACCGATTTGATGGCTAGATTCAAACTAACACCCAAAATATTGAAATTACAGGCTGTTACAACTTGTCACATCAACTCATAATCAGACTCAGTATTGTGTATGCACTCCCGACAACATCTGAGCATGCTCCTGATGAGACAGCTGTTGTCTTGAGGGATCTCCTCTTACACCTGGCTCAGGGCATCAGTGAGCTCCTGTGTAGCTCCTGTATAGCTCCTGAATAGTCCGTGGCACTACTTGTTGGTGTCGGATGCACCAATACATAGGTTCTAAATTGGATTCTGGTCTGGGAAATGTGATGGCCAGTCAATGGCATCAATGCCTTTGTCATCCAGGAACTGCCTACACACTTTGGCCATATGAGGCCGGGCATTATCCTGCACCAGGAGGAACCCAATTGCACCAGCATAAGGTCTGACGGTGTGTCTGAGGATTTTTTACCTAACAGCAGTCAGGGTGGAGGTCTGTGTGACCATTCAAGGATATGTCTCCTCAGTCCATCACTGACCCATCCCCAAAACGGTCATGCTGGATGATAATGCAGGCCGCATAACAATCATCACTTTGTCTCCAGACTCTTTCACATCAGTCACATGCTCAGTGTGATCGTGTCTCTAATCTGTGAAGAGAACAGACCTGACAATTCTGCTGCCCTCATGAAGTCTGTTTCTGACACATGAAACATGCACTAGTAGGTCATTTTCTAGGGCTCTGGCTGTGCTCTTCCTGCTCCTCCTTGCGCAAAGGAGCAGATATTAGTAAGGCTGCTGGGTTGATGACCTTCTACGGTCCTGTCCAGCTCTCCTCCTGGAACGGCCCGTGTCCTGGTATCTCCTCCATGCCCTTGAGACTGTACTGAGAGACACAGCAAACCTTCTTGCGATGGCACATATGGAAATTACCATCATGGAAGTGCTGGACAGCCTATGCAACCTAAATGGGCTGCAGGTACCGCCTCTTGCTATCAGTAGTGACACAAACAAAACAGAAACCTAGGGAAGGATCAATCAAGAATGATAAGGTGGGAGAAATTGTCTGTGGCCACCACCCGCAAAACCATTGCCTTTTTGGGACTTGTTTTGCTGTTGCTTCTCCAGTGCACCTGTTCACATTCATTTGCACCAAAATGGGTTAAATGTATTGCTTCCTAACTGGACAGACTGAAATCCCTAAAGTTTAATTGACATGGTGTAATACTGTGATGATTGTGTTCCTTTGATTCTTTTGAGCATTGTAGTATATTGTGGTATAATTTTGATAGGTTTAGTATTGTGTACAACATATTTCCTATCACATAGAATGCTTTGCTTGACTCACCTTTCGAATGTTTTCTTCACTGCCTTCACTATTGTCTCTCGTATCCCCATCAGTATGTGAGACTGTCTGTTTAAACAAACCATCACAAGTTATAATAAATGCAAACTTTGTAGTTGGCCTGACATATTGTACATTGATTATGTCTTTGTTGTACTATTTGAAATTATGTGTTTGAAGTTCTTTACCTTGTCCTCATGTGATTGGCTCTTACTCTCCGAAGAATGACTCTCAGATGACTGCGTGAACATGAACATTTTACAACACCAAAACGTTGTTATATTTACCAATAATTAGTTTTAGAACTAGATACAGTTTTAGAAATGCTTTTCTTGTCACTCACCTCTGACGTAGATTCCAATGATTCAGAACTCTGATAGAGCATATTAGAGATCAAGGTCACTCATATAGGCCACACATCACATAAATAAACAATTGAAGTTCTTCTTTTTAGGGAAATGGGGCCCCTAATCTTAGAACAGTATTACTATCAACAGTTTTACTGATCTGAGATGCTGTGTGAATATGTGATCAGACACATTCCCTTTTTGGGGGGTTTCTTGACATTGCCTATCCAGTGCACCTGTTGTCGCTTTTATTTGCAACAAAGAATTTGACATTTATTCACAATTGCTTATGCTTGCTAACCAGACAGATTGATATCCCTAAAGTTTAACTGACTTAATACATGTTCCCTTAATTATTTTGAGTACAGTGTACAGTGCTTCCAGAAAGTATTCACAGTCCTTCACTTTTTTCATATTTTGTGATGTTACACCTGTATTCCAAAATGTATTAAATAATTCCCCCCAAAATGTAACACACAAAATACCCCATAATGATAACGTTTTGTTTCAATTTTTGCAAATCTATAAAAAAATACAAAAAAATTGCATGTACATAAGTATTCACAGCCTTTGCCATGACACTTAAAATTGAGCTCAGGTGCATCCTGTTTCCACTGATCATACTTGATGTGTTTCTACAACTTGATTGGAGTCCACCTATAGTTGATTGGTTGATGATTTGGACAGGCACACACCTGTCTATACAAGGTGATTATGATTGACTACAGCAGGTGACTTCTCTGAGCCCATTTAAAAAGGGCTTGTTTGATACACTCATTAGACCTAACCACACTCATGATGATGGGCAAGACAAGGGAGCTCATCTTGGAGCTGAAGAAGCTGATCATTGATTTGTCTGAAAAGTCACTTGGAGCCATTTTTAAGCAGCTACTGGTCCCAAGATACGCTGTGCAAACAATTGTATGTAAGTATGAAGTGCATGGCACAGTTGTGTAACTGCAACGATCAGGAAGACCACGCAAGCTATCAAATGCTGCTGAGAGAAAATTGGTCAGGATGGTCAGGAGTCAAACAAGAACCACCAAAATGCAGATCTGCGATGAATTAGAAGCTGCTGGAACACAGGTGTCAGTGTCCACAGTTAGGCGTGATCACATGCCTTCTGGAGGAATGTGCTATGGTCAGATTAAACAAAAGTCAAGTAATTTAGCCACAATGACCAGAAATGTTTGGAGAGGAGGTGAGCCCTTTAACCCCAAAAACACCAACCATGGTGGTGGTAGTATTATGCTCTGCAGCAGTTTTGCTGTCACTAGAACTGATGCTTTACAGAAAGTTAATGGAATAATGAAGAAGGAGCATTCCTTTTAAATTCTTCAGGAAAACCTCAAATCATTAGCCAGAAGGTTGGGCCTTGGATGCAGTTGGGTGTTTCAACAGGACATCAAAGGGTGTAAAGGAATGGCTAAATCAGGCTAGAATTAAGGTTTTAAAATGGCCTTCCCAAAGTCCTGACTTGAGCCACATTGATAACATGTGGACTTTGCTAAAGAAACAGAAAGCCTAAAAATTTTGCTGAACTGCACCAAATCTGTCAAGAGGAGTGGTCAAAGATTCTACCAGAAGCTTGTCAGAAGCTTGTCAAATGTGCCTTGTCGAAGTGAAATTGGCCAATAGACATTTAACCAAATATCAACTTTGCTGTATGTATATTTTTGACCCAGTAGATTTGGTCATAATTTCAGAATACGAATAATAAAGTAATAAAATAACCAGATTTCATGACATTTTTTTGTGACAAAGAAGTATGTGCTCCAATAATTCCATTACAGAAAAATAAGATTTGTAGTAATTATGGAAAACTCATACTGCCATGACATACATATTCTCTACAAGTGTATGTAAACTTTTGACCACAACTGTATGTACATGTTTATATTGAACTTTTTGCAAATGTATAAAAAATATTAAAAAAACTTTTTTTACTTTGTCATTATAGGGTATTGTGTGTAGAATGTTTAGGAATAAAATTAATTGAATCCATTTTGGAATAATAACAAACATTTTAAAAAAGTTAAGTGCTGTGACAACTTTCCGGATGCACTGTATGTAGTCCCTAACTAACCATTTAGAAGGCATTTGGAAACAATTCATAATAAGTGAACATATTACATTTTTTAAAATAAGATAATAATAATAAGAGTAGTACATTTATTATGAACAGATTTAATGAATTGTTATGAATACGATAAAGACCTATTCTCTTTGTGACAATGCAATTACACTGTTTTAAATTTAAACCTGCTGCCTTTTTAATATTTTTTTATTTAACCCACCTCAAGCTCTGAAGTGTCACTTTGATCTGAAGATTGTGAGGAGGATGAATACAGCTTTTGAGTTTGAGTCTGAAACACAATGCCAACAGAAAAAGCCATTAATGACAACCTGTGTGACAACATCAGCATTCATCATGCTTATTTAAAGCCCACCCTTGCCCAGACAAGCTATTGTAAGACAAGTACATGGGGGTATTCATTGCTCTATCAAATGCCATCTAATTCTGCGCTTTCGTTTGGCATAGGTATGAAATTCCCAATCTGACAGCTTTTCTGACTCGCAATGGGCAGTGTTTTGTATAAATTTGTCATGCACACCCTATACCATAATCAAACTGGATTGCTTGCTTTGAAAGCACTTACCATGTTTAATGATTCGAGTTCACTTTGCTCCAAAATGACAGTGTGAATATGAATCTGCCAAAAGAAACAAAGTATGTTACAATTAAAATGCTTTTAGTCTAACTGTTCCATTTACATCAACTTAAAACAATCTTAATACTTAACAATATTACTTACTGGGTTGGCATAAACCGCTCCCACCAAGCAAAACATCACTATTGTTATCTTCATTCTACAATGAACACATAATATTTATACTGTTCAAACATTTATTAAGTTGTTAAAGATATCTTTTTAGAATAAAATTAACTAGAATGTTATACAATTACTTTGAGCGTATAATCCATACAGTTTTTAATTGTAAGCAAAACAATATAATGCAACTTAATTTACTATAACTATTGTGTAGTAGTCATTCACCTTTTTTCCAGTTTCCCGGGATTAGAGCTCTGAAGCAGTAGTGCTGTTATCGTGACTGCCAATGATCCTTTCTTTTTGTACAGTAGAAGTTCGGAAGGCCAGGCTCTGTTTGTCTCTGGTTGAGAGAATAAAAATAGGAAAAGGATGTGTGGTGAGCTGAAGAGAGACACTGCTATATACTAGCTAGAAACCTTCAATTAACATGATCACATCACTTCCTCCTAGACATCTCAGCTGCACCACCATTTTTGTGAAGGTGTTTTGGTGCCGGATGCTGCATGCCACTCACCCACCCTCCCACACACACACATACAAAAACACACACCATATACTCACTGCATGACCACCAGACCGGTTACATGATCTACTCCAGCTTCTGGGCCTTCCACATCCCATTTGGCTCTCACCCTGATTGTCTTCCACATGATCCTTATTGTGGCACAGACTGTGTACCACAAAGATAGCTTTTCTTGGATCTGGTGTAAAAGGAGACCTAGCAGCCACAATGACCAAAGTCTGTCTAGAACTGAGACCCCACATTACTGACCACGTCAATGTTAAGGGGTTGGGTACTGAAGTCTGAAATCCTATGTTATACATTTCATTGTTAACAGTATCACAAATTAATATTCATTGTAAAAATATACTTTTAAAAATGTTTTATACATGAATTATAATGACGTATTCTTTAACAAGTAAAAAGCAGGGTCCATTACGCTTGTCTTGAATTTAGTTGCTTATGTCCTCTGCGCCTATGTGCTCTGCCATTCCAATACGTCTCTTACTTTGCCGGGTTCCATCTTGATGCTACCGGCAGTATTGATGTAAACCAAGTTTGAAATTGTGGAATGGTGGAACAGCTGGTTCTCAAGAAGGAACTAGAAAACTTGCTTGACATGGATGACGTACTTCTTGGCAGATCGGAAGAATACCAGGATGTTGTCAAGGTAAATGACAACAACACAGCACTAGAAAACAACACAGCACTAGAATACTTGCTGGTCATGGATGACATACTTCTAGGCAGATCGGAAGAATACCAGGATGTTGTCAAGGTAAAAGAATACAACCTGTTCAGCATGTCCACGAGAACATAGTTGACCAAAGTTTGATACAAAGCGAACGTTGGAAAGAACGAACCGCATCCCCAGATATCCGTACTGGTGGTGTTAAAAGTAATCTTCCACACATTCCTCCTCGGAATGAAGCAGCTCATTTACAAAGGAGATGAGCAGAAGCGTGTAGAAGTCTTTGACAGTGATGTTGTTCAGTCTCTGGTAGTCAATGTAAGGGTACAAAAGTTTCCACAAAGAATAAATTCCCAGATGGGGGATGCGACCAGCGGAATAATTTCAGCCTTATAGAGATCTCTCAATATTAGCCTCCTTGGCTTTGGTCTCTGGACCAGACGAGCTGAAGTTCCAGGTAGAATGTCAATAGCACAGTCGTTAGGCCAATGTGTAGGGAGAGGTGGCTCTGGACTTGTTGCAAGTACAGGAAATTCTACTTAATTAAAACCTGTTACTGTACTTGTGTGGATGTTGGCTTTATTAATAAATTAGAAAAGTTGTTGACAACTCTGGTGTTCTCTGGCCAATTGAGAGGCACAGTGCTGGGCTGTAAGCACAGGACTAGTCGGGCCCTTGTGCCACCCTTATGGAGTCTGTTTCTGAGAGTTTGGTCTGAAATATGTACACCAGTGGAGGTCATTTTGTTGGCCTCTGGATCTGCTCCTCCTGTTCCTCCTCGAACAAAGGAGCAGAAACCAGTCTTGCTACCTGTTACCCAAAAGAGATGGTACATTATCAATAAAAAAATAAGAGAAAAGAGAACCCGAACTGTTGAGCAGCTGAAATCCTATATCAAGCAAGAATAATATTACATTTCACTTAAAGTGTTTGTTAACAGAAGAGGTAACGCAACACAGTGGTAAACATGCCTATGTTCAAATTAAAAAACAAAATGCATAGCTGGCATCTATTTTAAAATAGGCATGTATTTTTCCTAAAACAAGAACATATCTAATTTTCATCATTTGATGTTTGATTTGATGAACGGGTTTGTAGTAACTTTGGCCCTCATTTATGAAATCATTTCATAATCATAATCATTCCCAAGTGTGGTTTACGAAACTGTCGCACCGCTTTCAAATGAGCGTAGATGTCATCACACATACATCGTATAAAGCCATGGATGCAAGAACGTGCTGCACCTTTACCTTATTTACATATGAAACACCCATCATTTATGTGGGTGTGGTAATCTTTAACCTATGAATTGACAGCTTTCAGCATAAATTAAAGTCTAAAAACATTAAATAACCATTCGTCATTCTACGTCAAAGAATCTGCACAGAATACTATTTTGCATGCCATTTTTAGACTAACTGCTCGATGCACAACCAGTGGTTTATTTATACCAGTGCTCTATTCTGATCCTCTTCCTCAATAGGTTTTCAGAATGACAGGAAAGAGAGTTTGATTAAATTAGTTTCTCACAATAATGTCACTGCTGCACCTGTTATTACTCTTATTAAGTTATCTGTGAGAGCTGCAATAATTAGGATTGCCAAAGAAAAGATTGGCAACTAATATATATGTATATAGATATAGCAAAACGTTGTAAAATCTGTTTTATTGCACTCTCTTGATTGCAAAGATGAAAATGTATATTCCTATGTATATTGTTTTATTGAATGTAGATGTGAATTGATTACAGAAAACAATACCAATTCAGGTTTGCAACACTTCCTCTCAGCAGTTCAGCTTAACCATAATTTTGCGGAAGTGCTTTAGTTCCACACATGCTCTAACAGATCAACAAACACACACTTTTAAGCATTATTCCTGGTAGTCCCTTTTATTGGTTCTCCACTCGCTGACTTATGTCAATATAATTTAGGAAGCTAAACTATAGGGTGTGCGGGCTCTTGTAAAAACAAGCACACCCACTCAAGGAACTAAAGATGGAAAGTCAAATACAGACATGTCTTCTTCCTGTGGAATACATTTCCTATAAACAATACAGTAAGTATATACTGTGCATACATATATTCACTTATACAGTAGGTGTTTTTAAAGGGGTAGAAACAAGGTTTGGCCATTGCAGCCATGACACTGTGCTTCCTATTTCTCACGCATATCTAAATGTGTGTACCTTTCAGTCAGTTTAAACAAGAGGAACACAGACCTGCATTTCACTTTTGTTAGACAGTACAAAACATTCCATTGCGTTTTAAAATAATATTAGGAAATTACTCAATGCTTAAACACCAGTATAAAATATGATGAATATGTATGAATATATTAGCAACATTTGAATGCTATTAACATAGCTATTACCAACACTGATTACAGTCACTTTCCTCTACAAGTGTCATGTCCTGGCTGGGGGCCCCTGGCCATCTTTGTGCCTCGGGCTCAGAGTCAGGACATGCCGTATAGAGGTGCTTCTAGGCACCTCTATGCAGTTGTTCAGGGCTCCTCAATCAGAGACAGCTGTTGTCTGTTTTCTCTGATTGGGGAGCATACTTAAGTTAGGTTTTTGCCACACTCTGAGTGGTTCATTGTTTGTGCACCTTGCCAATGGTAATGGTAATGGTAATGGTAATGGTAATGGTAATGGT
>JACXGK010013264.1:0-13142 GCA_016801125.1 Novumbra hubbsi
TTCACTTGCTGAATACCTACAGATCTGTATGGAATATCGAAAAAGTAATTATGACATGGTTCAATCCCACCTCCCTGTATTTATTGCTGTGTATTACAACACAATTACTGCTCAATTAAATAATTTACTTACGCCATCTCTGCATTCTTTATATTGTTACCTGTTCAAGGACAGCTCTTGGTTTCTACAAAAGGAAAATTAGTAGGATCTAATAATCACTAAAAGGTCATCATTCATGTGTGACAGGGCTTTATAAATGAATCGCATTGTTCCTTATTATTACCATTACCTTATTTGCATATGATACTATGGCATGTGATTAATACATAAAACATTATTTAAATAAATGTTATCCTTTTTGAAGTTTTGAATTTGGTCCATACATGCTAAATGAAATATGTTTTTATGTTGAAATATTCTGAAATTAAATTAATTAATATTATGTTTTGACAGTCAGTCAGTCATATCCTAATGAATTAGGTCCTTACTTTAATATGATATGTACCATATTATTCTAATATTAAATTCCCATCTTTAAAATCATAATAACACAAAACATAAATACATAAAGTCAGTCCTGTCACAACAACGTCAGTCCTGTCACAACAACGTCAGTCCCGTTACACAGGACATTATGATCTATGAATTGTATACAACAACATGTGACAAAATCGAGAAAGAAAAGGAAATGTTCTAAAACATTCGGATGCCAACACCCCCAAAGACTGTCAAAAGTGAAACAGTACAAACGCTTAGAATTCAAGCAACATAGCTTTGAAATACATTCGGAATAAATTATATTTCATTTAGTTTACCTGACAATGTTGTTGTGAAAAAATGTCGTGAATCAGTCAGTAAAAGACTACGCTTACTTAATTACTTGATCGCCCACTATTCGTCCAGTTTATCATCGTCTAGAATCAGCAACATAAAACACCACTTCCGGGTCACGAACATTTCATAATAAAAGAGGCCAACGTAATATTTATATAAAACTGAATTCAAAAATTGAATTCAATACAATATTCATCTTTAACCATTAACAATAGCTAATATGTGTGTATTTTAAATACATTTCTATAAATATTGGGTTGTAAAACATGTTCTGGTCAAAAGGTGAATAAGGAATACCTATTGTCTCATAGCTCAAACATTTTGCTGCTATTCTATACGCCGCAGTAAATGCGTTGCTAGAAAAACTCAGGTGCATGTAAATTCAAAATATAAGGGAAAATCATGGGGCACTGTGTGCTGCATCCAGCAAAACTATATGTCCTCCCCCTCTGTGTCTATATACAAAGACACAGATATATTCATTCAGATCCTTTTAAATGTCTTTAATATCATTAATAATTGTTAAATATTAAATTACAACACAACAACACATTCGTTAACAGAAGGTGGCATGATGGGTATTCCAAACTAACAGTTAAACCAGAACGAGCACTCGCGAAGAAGAAATTCCTCTTTTGCGCGTGCGTATTTGCTGAGCGGAAAGTGTTTTTGCGTCGACAGGAAATTGTGACGTCCTTTCTGAGGCGGATTGCCATCATGGTGAGTTCGCGATGAAGCTTGTGGATTTCAAATAACGTATTTATGCAGGATTCCCTGTTTTTAATTGTCCCTAGGGTCTTATAAAAGCGTAATGATGGTTTTATTTGCGTGTAGAGTGTTAATTTAAATAGTTGCGATGGGTTTTGGACTAGACTTAAACGTTGGGTTTTTCGCCTGCTACAACGTGGTGATGAACAGGCCGAACGTTAGCCTAGCCTAAACTAGTTCGAATTGCCAAGGCCGTACCGAAATAGACTTTTTGGGCTTTATTTGGTTTCATGATCTGCTTTCGTATATTAACTTTAACGTCTTAGCTAACGTCAAGAGTTATGAACTTCTAGGCTTGTTAACGTTGCCGGCTACCAGGGGTGGTCAGGCATAAGTTAAGATTTAGTGTTCTTTAAACTACTGTACAGTATAGTTTGTTAAACATACCGTTTTTTCTGCTCACATTATAATGTTAATGTTTAAAAAGTCTTAAGTCTCTGAAACATAATTTAGCTAGGAGAAAATGTGACAAATGTTTTGTCCACGATTCTTGGTTGACGGTCGAACTATTTTTTCCCTGAAGGTTTTCAAACGCTACGTCGAGATTGGCCGTGTTGTCTACCTCTCTTTTGGACCCCACGCAGGTAGTTTGGTGGCCATTGTCGATGTCATCGACCAAAACAGAGTAAGTACTGACATCCTGACTGCAACTATGGTCTTGTAGACCTACTAGTTTTGCATGGTGTTTATGCACACCCTGTGGTAGTATCTAAATGCCAAGATGGATGTAATGTTCAGCTATGTCTTATTTTTAGGGCTGTAACTGCATGCCGTAAATGTGTTCTTGTACTGAGCTGGTGGTTGGGTTTTAGGCTCTGGTGGATGGTCCTTGCACAGGGGTGAAGAGGCAGGCAATGCCCTTCAAGTGCATGCAGCTCACTGACTACGTCATCAAAGTTCCTCACAGGTGAGGGCAGAAGGTGTAAACATGACTACAAACTGTTTTATTGCTAGCCTGATTTATATTTTCTGTAGAGATGATAGAGAATTGGGAGAGGCTTGATACTGCTATTGTGAATGTGATAGTGTCCCCATCACTTATTTAATGTATTGTCAGTTTAGTTGCATGTTTATCCTTCCTGTGTGTTGCAGTGCTCGCCAGAAGTTTGTGAGGCGTGCCTGGGAGAAGGCTCAAATCGGTGAAAAGTGGAAAGAAAGCAACTGGGCCAAGAAGATCGAGGCCAGGCGAAAGGTAAAGACAATATCTATAATTTGTTGGTTCTTCATTTAATGTTAGTTCTTGATACAGTAACGTCCTTTTTTAAACGTTTGATGGAACGGTCTGGAACTGGGACTCCCATCTGCTTGTGTGGTAGTACTTCAAAAACAACAGGTGACCTATTCACACTGCTAGATACATTTAATTTTGCTACACTTATTGTGAGATTCTACACCGCCAATTTTAGTGGAGTGTTTTATATTTTTTATATGGGTGCATTTGTTTCCACATTACAATCTTTGGTTACCTCACTTTTTTGAAAGGCTATGGAGAGCAGTGAGTTACCTGGACTTTTAGGTCTTTCAAGTGACGATTAATGTGAAACTGTGTCCAGCCCGTCCGTGAGGGTTCACTGGGGCTACGTTCACTAGAACTGAAACGGGGCCACTTTAAAGTTGAGTTCCAAAGCATTTTCCAACTGATTTTCACTACATACCAATTGGACCATTTTGTCTTTGCAGAGGGCAAACATGTCTGACTTTGACCGCTACAAGGTGATGAAGGCCAAGAAGATGGTGAGTGGAGAAAAACTTCTCTTCAGATTAAGTATTTGGGATTGTTTTGTAATTCGTTAAGGGTCTGCTGTCTGAATCCCAGGAAACAAATGCCCATTACTGATTGTCTCTGTCAACAGAGGAACAAGATCATCAAGCACGAGGTGAAGAAGCTGCAGAAAGAAGCGGCCAAGAAGGCGTGATCTTTTTAATAAATCTTCTGGTTGAATTGTCCTTTGTGCTTTTGTGTTACTGAGCGACTGAGCTAGGGCACCCCTGTATCACATCATGGAGTGTTTTCGGTTATGTAGACGGGATGTACCATAACATCAGCCACTCGGCTATATATTAACACAATTATTAATTCATTTTCCCCATTGCAGGCTTGTGCCAGCTGCTGTCTTTTTACTGTTAAGTGTTTTATGTCCACTGATACTCTTAAGGAATGCACCCGCTATTTACAACCGTAAACCTTAATATTTCGGTTTATACATTTTTATGAGTAATGCCTACGCATGAGTAGAAACTCAGTAAATTCGAGTAATTTTTAAATGGTTGCAGGCGGCTTCGTTAGCCATGAAGGTATACCGCTGTTTTTTTGTTTTTGTCCAGTGGGTGGTAGTAAAGGATGTAGAAACATGGGCATGCTGTCGATGTAAACTCGTTCGGAGATTGCGGAAGTAGCCGTCTGGCTCGAGTGGTAAATCTGAATGCCCAGATAGCGCTGCTGCGTATGTTGTTTTTTGACACGCTTCTGCAGTTATAAATCACACTGATGCCGCGTTCTCGTTAATGAAGGTGTACGTACATATAAAGAAACATTAATGCTTATATATTAATATGTACTTTAGTGCTCAAGGCTGTTTACATTAGTTATATATCCAAGCTTGTATCTATAGACCATGGATACGTGGACAGACCGTAGCTTCAACTAGTGTGTGTGTGGCGGGCACCGCTATTTTTACCACCGTTCTGTTTATTAATGAGAGGATTATTGCCGTTTTAGATTACCTTCCCAATGTGTTGGGCGGGTGGAATCTTAAATTGTGGTGGTTGTAGCGCTTCTTTCACTGGTAAGGACACCATGATTTTATAACTTACATACATTTACTTTTACCAAAGCACAGAAATTAAGGACACACGAGCAATCTCTACCCAAAAAGGCTGTAGACATACATGGGCCCGAAGCTGCTTTACTGTCTTCAAAAAATGTTTTGTATTCCACCGATTATACTCACGATAGGTAATCCATTTTAAAACAACATTCAAAGATCCCATCGTGTAAGGAAACTGCTGATGTTTAAGTGTAGCTTTAGCTGTACATCTTCCAATGTGGTAAAAAAGTAATTAAAGCTTAATCGTGTAATTAATGGTTCAGAGTAGCTTTCTAGCCTTGTTGGTAGTATAATTGAGAGAAGCAAACGTGCATGTTTGTGTGTGCAGCCTGGTCGCTTGGGAATACGTATGATGGTTTACATAAAACTGCCAGCAACATTCAGAAGATTTGTATTGTTACGAAAGGGTAAAGGTGGACTAATAGGGGTCGTAGTGCATTTTGAGTTAAAACAAGTGGTTAGGTCGAAATGTTACAGATCTTCACTCCAATGGAAGATCTAACATTAACCCTAAACTTTATAAACATGTGATACCTTTCTTGCGAATTAATAACCTATTATAATGTAAGGCTACCAAAATAGTTAAATCTTGAGATTGTTGCTGTCGCAGATTTTCATAATGTAACATCATTATGTCACGAATTTGTCAGTCAACGATTTACAATATGTCGTGTATTCCCCTGATCCCAGGTTGTGAATTCGGCTGTCTTAGATTTATTGTACTATTTTACATATTCCCCTGAGACCAGGTTGGTGTTTGCGTGGTGTGTGCTTTTACTGTGTAAAGTACAACAGAACAGAACATTAAGATCTTATGAAGCCTAACCCAAAGGTGAGGCATCTTCTGTGTTTACTTTGTCACCATGGTTCCTCAGACATGATGACCAGGACCGTTGGGTGTGAAACTGTCGAAAGACACTTCCTCCGCTCCATTTCACTTTTCTCACGACTGGAATGTTGGGAGTGGAAATATTGAATGCACATACCTTCTCTATATACCTGGCCTTCTGTTTTGGCCCGCAGGTGGTTTATTGGTATAAATATGCATGCTTTTTATATAAATCCTGTCAGTCATCAACAACAAAATCTGGTTTGGTTCATGAAAGTTGTCGCTGGTTGATGGTTTACGTATGTCTGACGTCAGAAATGAATGGCAGAAATGAATGAGATAGAAGCGCCCCACGCAGAGAGGGAAAGAAACGCAGGCTACAGTTTCGTACGAACGCTTCGTAATAGCCGCAGTTATTTGCTACGCTCTATTGATAGTGCCTTTGACATGATTTACTGTACTCCGACTCATCAGAGAACATTGTAGGCTAGCCTGTAGTTAATAACAAACGGCTGCTATTCAAGACTGCATTGGACGAAATAAGACAGCTGGATGGGTCATGGATACATCGACTTAATGAGAAATTATTTCAATCAAACAGCGCGGTAAGTCCACTAATATTTCCGTAACACACGTGTATTTATATAAAATAGAATGTAGGCTTTTGCACTGAGATGCGGACTCGTGTTTGAATGGGCAATTAAGCCAGCCCGGTGTGTTATAATAAGAGTCTGCATTTCTTTAAGGAACGTTTACCCATCTCGTGTTTACAAAGCCCAACATATTTGCTGCACGGTTTTGCCTTTCAGTCGGCACAATTTGTGTTGTCAATTGCCAATAAGGTCCCGAGTTTGTCCCCATGGCCGTGGTACAACCAAACGGCCTGAAGGAGGCCTAATACATTACAGTGTTCCCAAACTATAGTCACTATTGTCTCAAAGATTTAGTAGCTGTAGCCTATTCTATTTCTTTTGCTTGGCCTACTGAGTTCGAGTTGGGCTAATTCTATTATTTAATATTTTTGATCCTACAGAGTACAGCGTGTCACAGTTGTGCTAGGGTAATCAATACACACTACTGGTACAGTTATACAACACCCTACCCTGACGAATCCTGATGAGGAAGCATTGCCATAGTCAGGGGTAAGGTTATAGGGTCCATTCCAATAGTTTGAAATGGTCTCCTTCTTTCCTTCCTTTCTTCTGTTCATCCGTTGTCCATATCATTTCCATTTATCTGTGAAAGAAGCATGGTGAAAACCCACTGGGAATAAACACACACACTTGTTATTTTACATGTTAGTATTTTTTTGGGGGGAGAATTTTGTTTCCCAATTGTCCTTAAACCTAACCCCAGTTCTAGACGTAAACCTAAATATAACCCCGAAGTCCAAGCCGTATCTTTTTACAGGTGAGGTCCAAAGACATCTCACTTTGTGTGATTAGCAATCTGTCATTATGCTTGTGAGGACCTGCAAGATTGTATGTGTAGATAAGGCAGGGCTCTTCCGCTTCTATTCTGGAAGGCTGAATTATCTAATTTTGGGGGTTTTTACCTGGTAGGTACATTTACTCACTTGGTGTCTCGGTTCTAAATCCGTCCTCTTATTATAAAGAGAAAATAAAACCAGAAGCATTTCAACTTCAGAGTTGAATGGCCCTTCTGTAAGGGAAACAATATGCTTACCTTTAAGAAATAGATTGTTATGTAATGAAACTGTGTGTGTGTGAGAGAGAGAGATTGCAGGGGTGTGTGTGGCACTGATGTGTAAGCCCCTTTTATTGTGTGTGAACATTTTATTTCTCCCTCTCTCTCTCCCTCGCTTGATCTCGCTTTCTCTCACACAGGACAGGAACACACGCTACGACATGGTTCCAGTTCACAAGCAGAAGACCGATCTGAGATCAGAATCAAAATAAAACTGCATCGCAGCCCAGCCCATTATCTTTCTATCATAGGCACAGATCTCATATCAGTTTGCCCCCCTTATTATCCAGTCCTTCACTATCAGAGTGAAATGGAAAACTGATCTTGGATAAGCTTATAGGGCAATCTGCATCCCAGCCCCTAGCTGCCATGGCAGGGTTAAAGAGAGGTCACGATGGGAAGATTGCTGGACTGTATGACCTGGATAAGACGTTGGGACGAGGACACTTCGCCGTGGTCAAACTAGCACGCCATGTCTTCACCGGAGAAAAGGTAGCTCACTTGCTTTGTCCACCTGGACCATACTATGGGAGGGTCCATGAACTCTAGAGCTTTGAAGGAAACACGGCTAACTTCCTGGTTTTCATTCATCTCCAGGTGTCAATTTATTGATTCATGTAGCATAGCTAATGAGCATGCCAAACTAATGCCTTATTACTCATTAATAGTTGGTGGTGGCAGTTGGGGATCCGGCTAGACCCTCTGGATGTGGACATGGACGAAGCTGACGCTTGTCACCCTCGATGTTCCACAGGTCGCCGTGAAGGTCATAGATAAGTCCCGGTTGGACGAGGAGGCCAGAGCTCACCTGTTCCAGGAGGTGAGGTGCATGAAGCTGGTGCAGCACCCCAACGTGGTGCGTCTCTACGAGGTCATCGACACGCAGACCAAGCTCTACCTCATCCTGGAGCTGGGCGACGGGGGGGACATGTACGACTGCATCATGAAGCACGACGGAGGCCTCGCGGAGGAGGTTGGTGTTATCCGGCACCGGTTGTGCCGCTGTGTCGTAAATGCCTCACCCGTGACCTCTCCGGTGTGCTGCCCCCCCCCCCACCCCCTTCCCAGGTTGCCAAGCGTTACTTCGCCCAGATCGTCCACGCCATCTCGTACTGCCACCGGCTTCACGTGGTGCACCGCGACCTCAAGCCGGAGAACGTGGTGTTCTTCGAGAAGCGGGGCGTGGTCAAGCTCACCGACTTCGGCTTCAGCAACAAGTTCCAGCCCGGGGAGAACCTGGCTACATCCTGCGGCTCGCTGGCCTACTCCGCCCCGGAGATACTGCTGGGGGACGAGTACGACGCGCCGGCCGTGGGTGAGTACGGTCGGGTTTTGATTTGTTGCCTGAGAAAGGAGGCCGACAGCGGGTTGGGCCGTCTGGACCCCCAACTAGAAAGCCTTTTTGAGTTGTACCCGGCCGATGCCTCAACGTGCGGTGAGGCTCTTGTTGTCGTGGCGTTGAGGGTGTCAGGTGGTCTGCGATGGTGCTCCGTGGCCTGTAATGATGTGTTTGGGCGGGGACTGTGTGTGTGTGTGTTTGGCCGAAGGGTTGGTTGTGTATGCGTGCGTGTGAAGAGACCAATTTTTACACTGGCTTATTTTGATTTGTCATCTGCGACGGTTGTTATTGCGACCTTCACTTCAGAGAGATTAGAGACAGACTGCCTTTGCCGAGTTGTGCTGTGATCCCTCTGTGTGTTTTGCCGTGTCTGCCTCTCTCCCACGCTCCCTCTCTCTCTCCCTCTCTCCCACGCTCTCTCTTCCTCTCTCTCTCAGTCTAGGCACCCCCCCCCTGCTCTCAATAATTCTCATGCATGTGTGTGTGGCTCACCAGAGTCCATATTCCAGTGTGTGTTCTTCCTGGTTGTAAATGTGCACCCAGTCCGCCACCAGACCCAGGCAGGTGAATGGACAGATCTCATGTAGGTGATCTATCCACCATCCAGTGTGAAGTTCTACGTTTGTGCGATGTTCTACGTTTGTGTGATGTTCTACGTTTGTGTGATGTTTTACCTTTGTATGATGTTCTACGTTTGTGTGATGTTCTACATTTGTGTGATGTTCTACGTTTGTGTGAAGTTCTACGTTTGTGTGATGTTCTACCTTTGTGTGATGTTCTACATTTGTGTGATGTTTTACCTTTGTATGATGTTCTACGTTTGTGTGATGTTCTACGTTTGTGTGATGTTTTACCTTTGTATGATGTTCTACGTTTGTGTGATGTTCTACATTTGTGTGATGTTCTACGTTTGTGTGATGGTCTACGTTTGTGTGATGTTCTACGTTTGTATGATGTTCTATGTTTGTGTGATGTTCTACGTTTGTGTGATGTTCTACATTTTCTACAATGGCAAACAATCTGTGTCTATCGTCCCCCCCGTTATTTCCATTTGCAACTTAATAAAACGCCCAACGCCAGTCATTATTTTTTGAAGGAATCTCTACCACTGCGGTAATGCCTGCCACCGACGGCGGTTGTACAGAGGGGCCGTTAGTGGCTGGATTATCAGGGTTTCTGTTGGGACACTTCCTCTTCTTGATTGTGGGGTGGGACGCCGTTCTCACTGTAGAAAGCATTTCCACGCTAATGCGTTAATTCTTGAATCTGCCAATGCGGGGAGAAAACAAAGAAGGAAAAGCCGTAAAGACAGAGGCCAGATACATATTCTAATTCAGATTTAACAGCTAATCTTAACAATCCTGAGATTCTTGTTGTGAGACACCTTTTCAAATCTTATTGTCTTATTCGAAAACCCAAGTCACTGCTGATTTAGAATACAGTGCTTATCTTCAGTATCCGCTTGATTCAAACAAAAAAAATATTTTTAAAGATGCATTTATTTGCTGTGCTCTTCTCTCGTTCTCTTTTTAATGATATAATCCAAGTTCGTAGTTGCTTATGCCTTCGGCCGTGTTTGTGTGTGTGAGAGAAATATTGTGTGTGTGAGCTGTGGAAATCACTCAACAACACTTGCTGAATGTGGCCCATCCGTGGCTGTAGTTGAGCAGTGTCAGAGGAAATCGTGCTGGCTCTTGGAAATCATACATTGAGAGGCTGGTTGTTATGGGAATGGTTGTTATAGGGTGTTACAACACATTGTTGTGCAACTAAAAGCATATATATATTGATCTGGTTATCTATAAATACAGTTATCCGTCCTATTATAAGGTGATGAGGGACCAGGATCACAGTTGCTAGGATACCTGATGATGTGAATACAGGCGATAGCTAGGTTTGTTGTCCTCTTACTGGTCTGTGTGTGTGTGTGTGAGAGAGAGAAATCAGGCAGATGCCGTAGGCCAGTGTATTTCTGGAAGTGTCCGGGCCAGATATGATTCATGCTCCATCTGAATGGGAGCAGGTTGTTTCTTATGTAGGTCAGTAGAATTCCTGTGAAGCAGAACAAACATTCATACCATTTCTCTGTCCTGGTCCTCTTCTTATTTATTCTCTTTCGGTGTGGTTTTTATTCCCGTCTGTTTTTTTCTTGTTTATTGTTTAATACGTTGAAAAAAAAAAAAAAAAGGGATCTGCTGTTTACCTCTACACCTTGCACCAGGTGTATCAAACACCAACCTCTCTGTCTCCCCCTGTCTCTCACCCCCCGTCTCCCTCTTCCTGTCTCTCTCTTTCCAGATATTTGGAGTCTAGGGGTGATTCTTTTTATGTTGGTGTGTGGCCACCCCCCCTTCCAGGAGGCCAATGACAGTGAGACACTCACCATGATCATGGACTGCAAGTACACTGTACCGTCCCACATCTCCTCAGCCTGTAAAGAGTGAGTCTGAATCTTCCTCGCCCATTCGCACACATTGATACATACATATATGTTGAGAGAACCTTCTAGGTGCTGCATATTTAATGTCTGTTGTTATGTGAAGACCAGAAGGGGAGAGCAAAGTGCCAGAGTGGAGAGTTCTCTCCGGGTCTTTCCTGAGCCCAGCCTCACTGCAGTGTTGGGTGTTTTCTCTGAAGCTACCGTTAAAACGTCTGGCTGGCCATTCTATTTTTAACGTTGTGTGGCTGCTGCTGTTGTATTCTACCACCTTCTAGTGTTTGTGTGTGCAGATCGTTGCCTAGTCTTGCCACCATTATAACAATGATCCATTTAATATGTAGGCACTTTTTTCTTACAAACGAATAATAATAAGTAATATTGAGTACAAACACAGAGCCTTGCCATTAACATGGAGGCTAAGCTATCCTTATTGGAAAGGGAAGTCAGTCATTTTGGAGATGGATAGCCGTTATTTTGTACGATTATAATATTGTTGTTCGATTTATCCTTCTGTAGTTACTATGGTAACCAAAATGTGAGATTTAAATTACCACAGTGAATTAGCTTTACCTTAATTTCTCTCATCATCTCTCTCTCTCCTCCCAATCTATCTCTCCGTCTCATCTCTCTCTAGTCTGATTGGCTGTATGCTGCAGAGAGACCCTAAGAGGCGGGCCACTGTGGAGCTTATCCAGAGCCATGATTGGCTGCAGGGAGTCGACCCCTCCCCTGCCACAAAGCTTACCACGCCTCTGGTGTCTCACAGGAGCCTATCAGAGGAGGAGCACAGCAGCATAATCCAACGCATGGCACTGGGCGGCATTGCGGATTGGGACACTGTCATAGAGTAAGAACATTACCGTCAACATTACCAGCCACATTACCAGTAAGACAATATGACTTGTGAGGACTATGTATTCCCTATTTCTAAGATAGTATGTGAGGAGGTCACTTTTTATGGAATTCCCATGGATTACAATACTTATGTGGACCTCTATACTAGTATAGGAATACACATATGTCAAACACACACGCACACACGCTGTAAGTCTGGGCAGGATTTCTCTCTCCATGTGTATTTAGCCAGTGCTGTCATTAGGCTGGTAATGATCATTATTAGTTATAGGGACTGGAACTAACGTGACTGTGACTGTCCGTTCTCACCCTCCGTCTCAGTCCTCCTCCCCAGTCATTGCCAGCTGGCGCCACACTAAATTGCTTCCCCACTGTGGCCATCAGATTATTTGTCATTATCAGCCTTCCAGAGTGTCCCCACCACAGCTGGTGTTTTGTTAAATTGGTTCCCGTCCCCTGTCATCTCCGCTTGACTCGCAGTAGCCTGGGTTCTGATCCGATTGTCTGGGCCGATTCCGAGGGGGTCAGGGCTCTGGCACGGGGAGGTAGTAGTTATGGTTATCTGGGCCGGTATATTCTAATCCCCCCCCCCCTTTCCTCTCCAGGGCCTTGGAGTCTGACCGGTATAACCACATCACAGCTACGTACTTCCTTCTGGCGGAGAGGATACTGAGGGAGAGATTGGAGAGAGAGCAGATCCACCACAGTTGGACCAGTCCCAATCACAAAGCCCAGTTCAGGTATATATATATATAAGTATGTACATTTAAAAACACACAGTCAGGCGCGTTCCCTTGATCACTCCCTTTCTCTCACACACACAAACACACACAGGACAGGATGTTGTCAGCTGCTTGTCTGTCAGTCTGAAGCACCAGGCCTGAGGAAACAACATGCAGGGGAAGAGGGAGAGGGAGTTGGGGAGATAGAGGGGGGGGGGGGGGGGTACAAGAAGGAAGGGTGGGAAGAAAAGGAGGGTGAGAGGCTGTCACTGGAAATAAACGAGTAGAGACATGAAGTGTGTGTGTTTGGGGGGGGTGTAATATTCAAGTGTAGAGGGGCTGAGAAAGGGAGAAGAAGTGCTGTTCCTCCAAGCCTCCCATCTCAGCAGGCTGTGTGGATGGTGTCAGGACAGAGGCATTGAAGAGGACATTTACATTTATTTGAACAAATATCAAACCACCCAGTGGGGAGAGAGCTGCCAGCCTTCTTGTCGGTACCCACTGGGTTGTCTGTACCTAACCCTGGGTTCCCTGTTCCTAACCCTGGGTTCCCTGTTCCTAACCCTGGGTTCCCTGTTCCTAACCCTGGGTTCCCTGTTCCTAACCCTGGGTTGTCTGTTCCTAACCCTGGGTTGTCTGTTCCTAACCCTGGGTTGTCTGTTCCTAACCCTGGGTTCTTTGTTCCTAATCCTGGGTTCTCTGTTCCTAACCCTGGGTTGTCTGTTCCTAACCCTGGGTTCTTTGTTCCTAATCCTGGGTTCTCTGTTCCTAACCCTGGGTTGTCTGTTCCTAACCCTGGGTTCTTTGTTCCTAATCCTGG
>JACXGK010013266.1:0-13177 GCA_016801125.1 Novumbra hubbsi
GATGATTCCATGTCCTCTGAGACTGGCTGACTCCATGAGACTGCTGACTCCATGATGGATGATTCCATGTCCTCTGAGACTGGCTGACTCCATGAGACTGCTGACTCCATGATGGATGATTCCATGTCCTCTGAGACTGGCTGACTCCATGAGACTGCTGACTCCATGATGGATGATTCCATGTCCTCTGAGACTGGCTATATTTCACTAACAGGACGTCAAGGATGTGCATCTCCTGTCTTGTATTGAAACATTTCAGATTTGCTATTGGAAAGGCTTTTGTTTAAACATTATTTTGTGGTTCGTAACAAGTCGAGGCAAACAATTCCAGAATGTAATAATGCATGTAAATAATTGTTAGGAGCATCTGTGCGTTGAGGGCTGACTGTATCCCAATGGTGTCCCCTACATGGGGCACATACTCACCCTACCCAAAAGTAGGGTGCTAAATAGGGGGATTGGGAGTGACCTGGGGAGTAGTTTTAGAGGGTAGTGTGAGTGTGAGATATGATTTAAATGAGAAAAGAAAGCTGTTGTGTTATTGCCATGTGACATGGGGAACTGGACTTTTCTGTTTTCCGCTCACCCCCATGTGTGAAACTGTACACGTCTATAAATACACACGTGTACGACTGTGTGTGCAGACTGGTGGCCTTTGTGTATGTGGTCATGTGGACATGTACACCAACATTATTCGCTTAGTAGTTAAAGATTGTTTTGCTGGCTTCTCCCAACACTTGGTCAATAGTCTGTTTCATTACATTAGCTACTCTAGTAGATCGAACTGTATGCAAACAACACCAAAAGATGTCTGACTGGCTGCCTGACTAGTAGACTGACTGCCTGACTGACTGGCTGTCTGACTAGTAGACTGACTGACTGGCTGCCTGACAATTGTCAAGTATCTGCTACATCTTGGCCTGTTTTCTTAATGTTTAAAAGTACTTGTTAGCTGAGTGTTACAAAGCAGGACCAATGCAATGGGCCCATCTGTTAAGCAGGCACCTTTGTTTTGATGGGTTAGGTTGTAATTAGGGATTTATAGTGTCTGTCCACTTTAGCATGAAGGCTCCAGTCCATCAAAATAATATGGTCTGGTCATGATCCACCACATGTTGTCTTTTTAAATTGTGTAGATTATAGTTTGTTTTTAAGGGTTCTAATGTGTATTTATGCAGTTTGGTTAAAACCATTACAAGCACTGCTTTGATGAGTAATTTATTTAAGTTTGAACACGATGATGTTGATTATGATGCAATTATTTCCCCCAAATGTTGAAGGTATTCAATCCATTAGCAGTGAAAAAACAAAAAGCTGGACAAATCTGTGATTTAAAACAAAAACAATTAGTTCTCTGATTTGTTTTATATGACTTGTCTACTTCTGTATTGTACTATGAAGCAGAACAGCTGGAAACTGTCATAGCAGGAGAGAATAAAGCTTAATCAAACCAGCCTTCTTTGTAAAATAATTGTGATTTAAATATAGCTATGTGTGATTGTTTATTCTGGGAACACAGGCATGTTAAGTCACAGTTTACATCACATTACTTCTGTGTGTAATGCCTGCTTTGGTTGAATGTCCTATAATCACATCCCATGCTGACCCCTGTGTTAAAAAGGCCCCACGTGACAAATCTAGTAAGACATGGGGAAGCAGGGCGGCTTTACTGTAAAGTACACTTTTCTTTCCCTTGTCCACGCCCCAAATGTTTGACTGTGGTGTGACCTAAGGAATGGGACTCTCAGGTCCTGTGCTGCAAGTCTAGTCCGACTCATTAGATACCGTTCACCAGCAGGACACAGCTGTTTCACCGCCCTCCAGTCCATTTGCACTGCTAGGTCAGTCAGCAGGTGGGTTCCACATTCAGCCTGAGTCTGAGACATCTCTGAGGCGTTACAATCCTCTAAATGTTATCACACCAAGGCTTGTTAATGCCACTGTAAGTATCCTCTTTCATTCGCATTATGAATATATGCTCTGTGGGGAACATGTCAATTGTGATGGTCTGTTTAGTCTGCATTCAGCTTAGCCAAATAATTGACATTTGCTTCTACCCAGCAATTGGGGGAAGGTTTTAAGCATGGCTATTGGCATTCTGACGGTGCGCTAGGAATGTATAATCTGTTTGTGATTTGCCACAAGGGGAAGACATTTCAGAACGGACTAAGTACAATGCCTGTGACTAGTGTCCATTGTAACTGATGTTTCCAGGCAACCTTTAATTTTTTAAGTGTAGAAAGTTGGCCTTTGTTTCCTTTGCGCTAACTGAGTGTTCTACAAAATAATTAAGTCAATCAGTAAAACCTGTCAAGAAGTTTTGAAAGGCACTGCTCTAAAAACTGCCAGAACCCTACAAAATGCTTCCAGTGGGCTACTGGGGTGCATCTGTCTGAACAAACTGTCTTCTTGACGGTGGCATGAAGGTGACGGTCAGCGAATCCTTGGTGGGTCGTGAAGACACCCACGTGCTAGCCAACCGCTGTTAGGTACCGGGATGAAATCCTTAAAGCCATCGCCTGAAGTTGCGCTGGTGCAGTGGGCCCTGGGTTCTTCCTGGTGCTGGACAATGCCGGGCCTCATTTGGCAGGGGGTGTGTTGGCAGTTCCTGGATGACGAAGCCAATGATACCATTGACTGGCCCTCATGTTCCCCTGACCTGAATCCAATTGGGAACCTCTGGGACGTTACGTATCGGTGCATCTGATGCTGCCAAGCAGTGCCAAAGACCGTACCGGAGCTCACTGATCCCTGATCCAGGTCTGGGAGGGGATCCCCAGGACACCGCCGCCTCATCAGACGCCCCGACGTGGTCAGGAGTGCATGCAGGCAGGGGGGGGCCGTACTCACTCGCTGTTACTTCCACTTAGTACTCAACAAATTACACAATGTACAATAAAGGTTTTTATCTTTAATATATTTCCATTCATTGAGAACCAATGTGTGATTTAAGTGTTTTTGAGCAGTGTACGTGGATCAATGTGAAACAATTTAATTATGGAAACTTGAAAGGTGAACATTTTTTACAAGCGGCTTAGTCGTTGGAATTCCTGGAATAGCTGACACGGTCATGTGTAAGAGTCTTAGCAGGCTATACTTCCCATAGTCAGGTCTGTGAACCAAGTGGCACCCAATAGGGTCCATGGATAAAATAATAAATAATAATACCACTCGGTATCTGGAGCGGCTGTGCTAAGGTTGACCAGTCATGTGTTCATGTTTTCTCCTGTATTTTTGTTTTATCAAATGCTACCAGTTTGTACTGAAGTAATTTTTTTCATCTGTGGGTTTAGGATTGTCTAATTCATAATGTGCTATTGTTTTTACTTACTAGGTTATTGGGTGGATGTGTGCTTGTATCTGAAAGGTTATGATGAAACACTGCTGTCGAACACTTCTGTTTAGTTTTTTGCAATGAAAGCTACAGTAACAGCAGTCATCTTTCCTGAGGACACAAGACCAGATCAAGCAGTTACTTCTGGTGTCCTGTTCACTCAGAATGTCACAGGATGTGCTTGGCCATTGAGACCATGTCGTCTGCCCTGCAGTGTGTAGAGTCATTGAATGTGTTGATTTAGGACTAATCTAGGCCAGGGAAATCTAGGCCAGGGAAATAGGCCTTCACGATGAACAGGGGGCAAGGGTGAACCGTGGTCAAGTTAAGGGGTGTGTGGCCTAAAAAGAAAGGCACACAAAAGAGACCAGGCGTGAGAAGCTTTTTAGTGGCAAGCAGCTTGATTGGGCTAAAGGACAGTCAGTCAGAGGTCTGTTTTTGGGCAAAAAGGTCAAAGCGTGGCTGAAATAAATTAGGCAGGGAAGGAGCAAAGAACTGAGGAAACCTCTCAAAACCCATTGGATGAGAGAGATAATAGTCCATTCCTCTGACTTCCTTTAATAGGTTTTGAGAAGATGACTGTAGGGGATACAAGTGAGATCTTTACTGTGATTGGTTTGATTGACACCATGTGTGGAAATGAAGCTGAGAGAGGCCAAAGCAAGACTAGGACACATGATTGAAGAAAGAACCAAGGTCATGACATTTATTCAAGGCATGCTACAATTAAAGTTGCTTAGGGAAAAAGTAAGAAGAGATTCTGGTGAAATAATTATAATAATGAGAATCATGAGTAATAATTCAAAAAACATGAAATTAAATGTTTCTATATAAAATACAGAAACTCCACTCAACCATGCACAGCAAAATATAGAAAATCTGTTTCTTTAATAGTTGTATCTTGGATTTGCATTTTAATGACATCAACTCATAAGGATATCTCTTCCCCATCTTCCCTCCCCACTAAATCACACACAAAGCTGGTTCTGGTATGATATCAAAATACACAAGACAAGGTTTCTTTTCTGGTTGTGTTCATCATCTTTAAATATATATATATATAAAAAAAAACAGTTTACTTCTGTTGTTGTTGCCTTGTTCCCAGACACCTTTTTGGCCAGGTAAAAAAACATGTTTGATTACAGCATTTGTAGTTTAATTTTGGTAGTGAACATTTTGACTGTAAGCTGTAAATAAGGTATATTATCAAGACGTGGCATGTTGAGACAAAAAAACAACAACAAATTAAATCAGATCTGGGGCCATATTAATAAAGCCTAGTGGTACTGACCTAGAGCATGACCATGGAACAGCATTCATTATGATCTAAACGGCTAAACTGATCCTAGATCAGAAATCCTAAATTGGCTTTACAAATAAGGCCCCAAATGATCACCTATTCTCAGAGAACGTATTACACATGGAATTTCAGCCAGCACCTCTGTCTCAGTGCGCTGCAACTATATGCATCTCCTTTACATGGCGCTGGAAAATAATATCACTTCATTGTCCCCTTTTTATATAATTTAGCGGTGAAAAGGAAAAGTTATGTAAAGCATGCTCAAAGTTTTTTTTAACTCGAAACACCTAGACATGCATAATTTGAAATCCTTGAGGTGCCATGTTAAAGCGAATTCGAGGGGTACCACCCAACTGGTCCTCGGGCCCAGGATTGGTAAAGGTCCATGACCAGTTGTTCTGATAGAGGAGTCGGTTCCTTTGGTTTCAGTTTGCGTGTTGTGTTCCTGTAACTCAACATAAAGCTAATGGTACTTTTTCGGTTTGATGTGTTTTCTTGGTCTGTGGGAACTTATGAAAAGTCAGGCGTCTAACCAGGTTGCATTTTGTATCAACGTTTCAGTTGGGGTTAACCAGGTCAGGAACGAGGTCTGTTTATGGTGATAAATTACTGTTAAAAAACATTCAGGAATAATGGATTTGAAACGATGATATCATGTCAGTGTGTTTCATGTGTTTGAACTTCACAGCAAGGAACAGGATGATGGCCAGGGTAAGGAACGACCAATGAAAGGCACATAAACTTTGGTCCCGTTTGTATAATTGGTGGCTCTTCAGTAGAAAAAAAACTGGATTTTGTGTCTCAGTCCGTTTGATAATGTGAGTCTGTCATCATGGCCAAACGGTCCCACCTGAGTTAACACATGACTGGACTGCTTCCCACGCAGACTTCCCTATTCCCACCTCAGACTACAGTCACTTCCCAGGGAAAACCGCCCCATTGTAAACACATCCTTAGAACAAATACCTCCGGTGAGAGACAGAGTGTTGGAATACATCAGAAAAGTTGTTTTGACATGATTTGATTTGATGATGAATCAGACTTAAATGTCTCTGGCTTCTTTCCTGTTCAAAATGTAAAACATTTGAAACAACAGAGAATTGATCCAGGGGAGGAGGAGCATGATGAAGACCACACCCAAGACTAGCTCTGGTCCAGGGTGTCAACTTAATGCAAAGAATCAGTAGGAAACGCCTGGAGCAGAGCTAAGACAAGAACCTGTCCACTAGTCCCTCAAACACTACAGGAGAGTCCACTCCAAATTTCGACCCTTTTATAATAAGGTGCACCACTGAGACACATTGAACAGAAGTCAGTGCCAAGAGACTTGCTGCAGATAAAAGCAGGGCATTATATAGGGGACAGGTTGCAATTTAGGACTCACCCTCCAGGTCTTCTTGCAACTCAAACATCTGTGGTCATGAAAAGCAGAGTGACAGACAAGCCTACACAGTTTACCTTACAAAGAGAGAAAAAAAACACATGGAAATTATAATATCACAACAGCTACAAACCCAAACAACCAAAAATACACGGAAATGAATCATGAGAAAAGAGTCACATGGATTACAATTTAAAAAATCACTCAAAGAAATAGAGGAAACCCCTGACATGACCTGTGTTGTGGGCCTCACCATCAGAGAACATCTCCTAGGACATCTCCAAACCCAGTGATCAACAGCATCCTATGACGTGTGCTCGGCCAAATGGACCCCTGTTGAGTGTGGGGGAGACATGGTGACGGGAGGTCTACACAACCCGTGTGGGGGAGACATGGTGACGGGAGGCCTACAAGACCCGTGTGGGGGAGAGTGGGGGGGAGACATGGTGACGGGAGGCCTACAAGACCCGTGTGGGGGAGACATGGTGACGGGAGGCCTACAAGACCCGTGTGGGGGAGAGTGTGGGGGAGACATGGTGACGGAGGCCCACACCACACGTCAATATTCCAGAGCTTGCTGTTCATTTTCTACGAGGTGCCTCAAAGCACTGAACGTGAACTTCGTTTCAAAAGACAGACTTCTATAGTCAAACCCCACGTAAAAAAACACATCTAGATTTCTCTACGTGAAAAAAAGTGAATTAAATCGACACTCTCCAATCCCACAGATACAGTAGATAGTACATAAAGCTACTGTCTGAAACCTAGCGATTATGAACACATTACATTATAAGGCACGCAATAAGAAATGAAGTAAATACACAGTAGATATGATTCTTAGTCCTCTCCATGATGACTTGGTGATGATTAAAGTGGTACAAAAACCCGCTGAGGTTTCAGATTACGTTTTCTTCTCATTCATAAAAAATAACAAATTACCAAAAATAAGTAACTTTTTTTCTTCAAAAAATCTTGACAATCCTTTAAGATACAGACCTGAATAGTTTTGCTTTTTGTTAAGACTGTAAACTTTAAAACAATTAAGTCAATTACACTTTTTTCTAATTTTTTAAGGGTTTGCTGTTGTTTTGCTTCAGGTATATGTTAACACTCTAGGTGAATGTGACACCATCTCTAGCCTAGCGTTTGCAAAATAAACATAATGTTTTTGTTGTATTTTTCCCCTGCCAATTGCAAGACATGACATTGACTGAGGTTGTTGACAGTCCTAATAATTACCCATAATGCTACTCAGCGGGTCACATGACCCTCCTTGGAATGTTAAGGCTAGACCATGGCAGCACCAGACAGACAAGCACCTTGTGTGGACCTGGAATCCATAGAATTAGATGCAACTGATTCTGGTTTTCATTTGGGTTCTAGGACAGAACACTGAAATTCCCAGAGGCTCCTCTCAGTGTCCTCTCATGCCAGATGTGCATCAGTTTACACACAACATCTCCTTTTTGGTTTGATCCCAAGTGGATCCCAGGTGGATACCCAAAGATCAGTAAAACTGCTAAGCTAAAGAGAGTGGAGCCATTTCACTCTACTGTGTGGGATGAGGTTCTACACCTAGACCAGAGGGGGAGAGAAAAAAAGAAAGTTCCAAAGGGGACAGGATCAGTGTCAGGTCAGGAACAGCCTTAGGAACAGGTTCAGAAGTTAGGGAAAGGTCAAATCAGAGGTCAGGCAGAATGAGTTATAACCAGTCCATGAGGACCTAGAGACCAGAGCACTAACTCCTCCTATGTTGAGGAAAACAGAAAGCATTCCAATACAGTTAAAATCAGTTGTGGGCTAAAAAACCGTCCCACCGCCATTCCAGTGATCCATGGACCATCATCACAGTAGACCAACAGACGGACAGAGTCCCAACTGGCTACCTATTCCCTATATAGTGTCCAGCTTCAGACCATGCCACCTACACAAAGTAATGACACTGGTATGAGTCTGGGTTAGGGCTCTGGTTGAAAGTGATCTACTAAATGGAATAGGGTCCCATTTGGAACCAACAGCATTCATATTTACTCAGCCTAGTCTGGGTCCAGCATAGCAAGCACACTACGTATGCTGTGGTGTACTACTATTGACTGGATACCTTTGGTCTGAGTCTTCTGGAATCTAGGCAAAAGTAGTTTAGTGTACTATACCAGAGAATTGGGTGCACGGGGAACTCACAGCACAGCTACAGGGCCAAAAAAAGCACATGAAGTCACCATCACTTTGCCGAGACCTGGCCCAAGCACAGCGCACAGGACACAGAGGAATTAAGGTGCCAACAAATCCCCATGTTGCATTCAACTTTTCCTTCTCTCTACATTTAAATGTTAATCATTACACTACAAAACAAGTTTTGTGGTCATGGTGATTTCATCTGAGGGGTGTGGTCATGACGATGTGTTCTGAGGGGTGTGGTCATGGTGATGTCATCTGGGGGGTGTGGTCATGACGATGTGTTCTGAGCGTTGTGGTCACGTTTAGCCCGGGCTGCTCTGAGACGCAGCGTCACGCTGTGATGACGCCACGCTGTGATGACGTCACGCTGTGATGACGCCACGCTGTGATGACGTCACGCTGTGATGACGTCACGCTGTGATGACGCCACGCTGTGGTGACGCCACGCTGTGATGATGTCACGCTGTGATGATGTCACGCTGTAATGTCACAAAAAAGGGGGCCTGATCATTGGCCACCCTTATTACTCAACATTCTAATGCTACTTAAAATGGAGGCAGCCCATTTGCCAAGAGGAGAGTCACTATTTGCTTAATTTGCCACTGTCCACTGTCTCTGTGTCCATAATGACACCCGTAAGCGGAGCCTTGTCTAAGACTCAGCCGTTAATGAGTCATCGATTAATTAATAGTCACCCAGAAACTCCTTGGGATAACGGAGCCAGATTAGATTGCAGATACCATCTAGATTTACAGTTCACCAGCCGTAACAGTACAGCTTAACCAGTCGGCTCCTGTAGAAGAGGCTTCAATCACTGAGTCAATCACGTCTAGGTGTAAAGGGCCTTTCCTGAAACACACTTGGAGGCCGACAAGGCTCTCGGGGGGGAGGCTGGGTTGGTGTCTCTGGTGGATCAGTAGCTGGGTGTCTGGCTGAGGGGGCAGAGGGTGACCGCTGGGCAGAACCCTCCAAGGTCTGGTGAGTACCTGTCTCTCCCTGGTGGGGGTCAGGGTCCTCTAATGCCACATGAAGGATGCATTGGTTCATAATGTCCACCCTATCCACAGTCTGTCTCCAGCCCACCCTGATACACTGTCCACCTGGCTAAAGGCCAGATCTTACAGTAGTCAATAGCAACAATATCATCTAAACTAGTCAACTGTCCGTTGTTTTAAGTCAAAGTTGGTATTTCTGTCCCTCACTCCCACCAGGGGGTCAGGGGGCTTCTGGTTGACCCAGCCCAGGAGTGTGGCCCCGCGGTGGGCTGGGGGCGAGGATGGGGGGCTCAGATGGTGCTTTTGGAGAAGGACACGCGAAGGTGGTGGTTCTCCCCCAGGTCGTGGTTGTGAAGGTCGATCAGCGCCTGGATGGCCTCCTCCACAGAACCCAACTGGATCAGAGCCATCTTACGGTCCTTTCTATGACAGAAAAGTCGAAATATTTGACCTGATAGATGCCTGAATGGGAAAATGTATTCAAGACAAACTTCATTTTTTGTTAGAAAGGCATCGTACCAATATTAACACAACATAAATCTAAACAACACTACAACTGTCAACAGTAGAGTTCATGAGGGGCTTTGGGCTTCGGAACCAAGAGTAGCAGGATCTGTGAGAGAACTACCAAGTGCAAATGTGTTGATCATGAATAGGGTGTGTCCAAACCCTACACTACAAACTTCTCGGGAGTTGGTCCCATCTAGTGGTCTTACAAATGTACTTCAAGACAGTAGACCACCTGGAAGATGAAATGCTGTAAACACTGATTATGTTTCTGATACTGCCCATCTTATACACCTGTATGTTAATGTTGCCATCATAAAAACTCTGGAACTGATCTAGAGTTGTAAATGCAGAGGTGCTGCTATTCTTCGTTACTGGCCCTCCAACACCAGTTTCAACCGCCTCCAGGGACCGACCAGGGGGATCTTTCCTGGCATCAAAGCCCGACCAGCAGGGGAATGCAGTTTGCTGTTTACCAACTCTGTGTCTGAGAAGGTGCCTCTATAAATCCTGTGCAGTGAATTATCAGCGCTGCCCTGGTTGTTTGAATGCGTGTGTTGCATACGTTCTATGGAAATGAGGTGCCAGGAAGAGAACTTACTGGAAGAACTTGAAGGCCTTGACCGTGTATCCAGTCCCAGCAAACAGGTCCTTTAGGATGTCGTCTGTTATAGAGGGGCTGTTGGAGGAGGAGAAACCAAACGAACAGCTTTAGAGCTCCTTTTTGTTTTAATATGACAGGAAATATGTTTCTAACCCTAACCCAGTGTTTCTGTCTTTAAGGCCTTATCGTGATAATACCTATTATTATTATTTTTAAATATTATTTTATCAGGTAAGTATTACTAGAAATATTGTTGTCAAAGTTAAAGCGTTAAGGAGTGCGATTAAAACAAAACACGTTAATTGTTTTGTCGCCGTTAACGCATTTGTTATTTTTGAGCCTCAGAGCCATCCATAGTTAGCGCATGACTTCAGCGCGAGCTGTCAGAATTACGGTTCTCGCTGCACTTAACAGTAACTTTGCGGTTGACTTGTTCTGAGCGCTTCACAGGTTTTCTGTTTCAACATAGCATTGGAGAGTAGACGTTCATGTCGAGTCGTGTTGACTCAAAACTACTTAAAAATCTGGCATAACAACGTGTTAGTAGGCAACCCATCCGGATGCGTGGAAATTGGAATATCTCTACTTTTGTCCCGCACATCAGCCTCCCTCGAAAAACCTATTGACCATCTTCCAACTTGTCCGGAGACGCTGTGTGGCGTGAATCCACCTGCTATCAACTTGCTTGTAGCATGGTAAGTTATCATTATTTAATATTGTCATTATTTAATGTTTTTGCTAATTTGAGCAAAGCGTCAATGTCGTCGCCAGTCGCGTTTCCACCAAAGCACATTCTGATAGTGGAATTAAAAAACGCATACATGTCATATCTCCCCTGATTAATGTTTGGAGTTAAACATCTCCAGCCACCTTGATTACCTTATGCTACTGCTTATTCAAATAACCTACCTTTATGCATTTGGTTACATTTGTAAATCATTTAATAGAGACCCAGGTATTTGGTTTTGGCTAACCAACCATCAGGAAGCTCACGTTTACAGGCCCCGGCTGAACTCCATTCTAAACATATTTCAATCTAGACCTAAAATATCTGTCCAAGCTGTCTAAAACAAATTATGTCTGTAAAACGTCTATTATGTCAGCATGTCTTTTCCTTTAATGCAGACAATTGTGTATTAAGGCGAACATTTTGAACACATACAAATTGCAATAATATGATTAATAACCTTTCGTTTACTGGTCCAATGCCCTTGACCATAAGCCCCACCCCCAAATCTATAAAACCAAATGAAACTCACGGGATGTTGGAGAGATGAAGGGTGGCGGATGGAGGAAAGATGTTCTGGAAGTTCTTCGACCCGGGTTTCTTGAAGCGGTGCAGCGGTGAGCCGCTGAAGTCCTTTGTCAAGCCTTGGTCTTCCTGCCCTTCTCTGGGCAGCTGGACCGTCTGGTGCTTAGAAATGGTCACTCTGATTACCTTCCCATGCAGCCGCTGGCCATTCAGATGGGACATAGCTGAATGAGAGCAGAGTAGAATGGAGGGAGGAAAAGGAGAGAGAAGAGATGAAGGACAAGGAGAAAAATAAGGAGAGAACACAGTGATGACAGTACTTCTACAGCACTTACAAGAACGTTCTAATGCTTTTATCCACTGTTCCCTTTAATCAGGGACTGATGCAGGCCTGGGAATAATTATGACCTGAATGCCAACTAGCTGGCTGACAGATAAATGCCTGTAACATCTTTAAGATGATCTATTGTTTGCTGAGCATCATTTAGTCAGATAAAACTAGATCTTTTTGAGCCACAAACAGAGGTGGGTTTGGCGTTCAAAGAGGGATGCCAATGCAGAAAATAACAGACTGTGAAGTTTGGCGGATACTTCATCTGTGATGATGTGGGGCTTTTTTGCTTTTTTAATGGTGCAATTATGTTAGGACATATCATATACTCAGGTACCAGGAGATTTTGGAGCACAATCCCTCCACTTGTCTTTTATGTATAGTGTCTGTTATGTCTGCCCTTGTCTTTGTCAATAAAGCATCATATTCTGGAAGCTGACATGACCTTTCTTCAACCCGTAACCCTCAAATTAAAGCTGACAATCTGCCCTTTAACCCAATAGACATTGTATATTCCTAAGTGATAGAATTTAACTGCATCACGATCAAACGCTTTGGGAGTTCACTGTACATGACAGTATACTGCAGCAGTATGCCCCTGAAGGAACAGTTCCTCACCAAGCTGTGCCTGAGTAGCGTCGGCCATCTGGATTAAGGCATTCTCTTTCTTGTTGAACAGAATTTTGACCCGGTGTACATCACCATACACCCCTGGAGACCGAGAGAGAGGGATTATTCTCTGCCTTGTATAATGTTGTGTGGCGGGGTTAGATGCAGGGTGGAGGGGTGGAGGGACATGGGGATAGAAGAATGACTGGATGTTAGCTGACAAACAGATATCAGTGTCTAAACAAGGAAGACAAGAGGCCTCGTAATCATGAAATCACAGATAACATACGAGTCGCTGTAACCCTGGCATCAACAAACAAAACTATGCAAAGGTAAATGAAGAGAGGGACAGAGGCTGCTTACCAAATAGGATGAACAGTCCATGGGGAGAGATGCTCTGGGAGGGAGAAACAGATAACACATGGGTCAGGAGAGGACTGCTGCTGTATAGAGTAGTAATGGTGGTAGTATTGGTTTTAGTGTTCGGTAGTGGTAGTATTGGTTTTAGTGTTCGGTAGTGGTAGTATTGGTTTTAGTGTTCGGTAGTGGTAGTATTGGTTTTAGTGTTCGGTAGTGGTAGTATTGGTTTTAGTGTTCGGTAGTGGTAGTATTGGTTTTAGTGTTCGGTAGTGGTAGTATTGGTTTTAGTGTTCGGTAGTGGTAGTATTGGTTTTAGTGTTCGGTAG
>JACXGK010013267.1:0-13178 GCA_016801125.1 Novumbra hubbsi
TACTCTGGTCCCAGATCAGCAGATGGCTGGTGATTGGGCTAGCTTTGTGTCTCTAATTCAGGGTGGTGGATATGGAAGAGAAGGGCCTTATTAAGCCCAGCAAGGCAGTACAAGCTGAGAAGAGATTTACTAATAAGAACATATCAATCTTGTTGGGGATTTTGGCCTCAGGAAATATACTGACCATGTACTTTGTGTGCTGTAAATAAAAGGGGACAATTAAACAAGGAGGGAACGGAAAGGAAAAAAATTATACAGCATTTTGATTCCAAATTGCTAAAATGTTCACATTATGGCATCTGTGCATATGATTATAACATGGCACATTTCAGGATGGTAAAAACACATAATGCAAAAAGAAAGCATAACACACACTGATGCATTATACTGTATGAATATAGAATTCTGGGATTCTATAGCAAATACATTCTATGGTTGATTTAATAGTTCTATAAATATATATGAATTGTATTCTGCAGTTCTATAATTCTACATTGGTTGTATTCTATGCTTCTATAATGATATGGTTGTACAACATTCTAAACGAACAGTACTATCACTGTACTGTAAAGCACTGTTCACATTTGGCCCCTTCTCTTTTTGTTCTTCAGATCATTTCAACCAAATTGTTAATCTCTCAACAACATTAAAAGAAAAGCAGCTATGATAAAGTTGAATAAATACATATTTTGGTATGAAATTAGTTTAGATACAGATCGCCACAACTGGAGATGAATGTGAGTAAACTAACTGAATGCATTTTATCAATTTCTGATGCTATTAGGTTGTGAGTGGTAGTACAATCCAAAATGAATGCCTCAAAAAAGCAGCTATAATTTTTACCTTACATGGTGGCAGTTATCCTTAAATCTAAATTGCACTTCTGTCTAGATGTTTGGAAACAAATGTGTAATATTTTACTTCTTTATTGAACAGTTTCTTTATGACGTCTCTATCCAGTCACGTGATCAGGACCAGAGGTCACGGAGCTCTTATGGTTACGGACCGATACAAAGATGTGACAGTATGTTTCATGCATTATGCAGCAGGGCTAATTTTTCTTTCATTCTCCCGTTAGTTTGTCATCGGGGATATAGTTACGCCGCGGTAACAAGGCCTGAATGAAAGCTGAAACAACTGCTGCGGTACATATCTTCGCATTTGGGTCAACTTCAGCTATCCTGTTAATGCTTTGGTCACTAACCTAATACTCTTTTTTTCCCCCTATATTTTCGGAGTATTTGTTGAAAACGTATTCAAATGTAATGATTATATCTCTGTTCCTCGCTTTGTACTTTGGTGTAAGACAGGCTATACACATACGATTGTGTCCCGACATATGTAGAATATAATGGACCGTGCGCCAGTTAAATTCCTCCTACATTTCTATATCGCATGTTACGTTATTTGACATTGTGACCTCACCACTGCTTTGGTCAGGTGATTCCTGAAATACCTCCTTTCATATCAATGCTCTCCACACGTACCTCGCCCCCGGGAATGCACCAGACTTACAACCTGTTGAAACAACACGCTCTCAAAGGCGGCTTACAGTACAGAACAAAACAGACATAAACTGAATAGGACATAATAGAAAAGAATAGGAGAAGTAGACATTGTTATACATACATATTCACCTGCTACAGGTATAGGTAACCTAACAAAAATAACACTCACAATTATTGTTGTACCAAATAAATCTTTCAAATGTAGACTTACTACATTGGCTCACGGGTTTAACTAAATTCAACAGGTACAAGTTTGGATTGACGGATAGATTAGAATAAATGGATTATCTCTGGTCAATTAATTCGAACAATTTCTGGAACTTTGGGACTAGGGTGGAAGTAGTTAGGTAAAATTTAAGGCAACTTCCATGTATCTAACGTTGGTGAGCTTCCCGCCACTATTGGCGTAATGTATAATCCAAATATCTTAAAAAAGAAAAATCTTACAACATATTTGCTGGTTGCTGCTCTCATCTCCCCCTATGTTCATTACACACAACAAACAGACAGAAGCCATACCCAAGTTTAGGACAAGACAAAAACAGAGAATAAGTCATTGAGTGTAATAACGGTGCTCCTTTTAGCCCTAGGTAAACCCTCAGACATCTGTTTCTCTCACCGGATCGTCGTCCTTCCGGTCGGTGTTCTAGAACCACCAAGTCGTCTGGTCGGGTGCTCCGCGCGCAGCGGGACATCCAGGTGTCCAGGCTCCCCTCCCGCCTCCCCGCTGCGTGGAGTCTCGTGTGGGCACGCTTCAAGTCGTCGGAGGTGCGGAGCGGCTGGGCACTGAAACAGTGAATTTAACACTTTACACTCGGGTAACGGTATGGGGACAGGACGACATGAATATTCAAATCATCAATGAGACGTAAATTAACTTAAAAAAGACATTAGAAAAAATCCTAACTTGTATGATACCACAATCACTCCTACCGAAAGACAGATACAGTAAGTAATTATAACAATAACAAAGGTGAGATAAATAAATAGTAATACGCTAGTTGCATTAACTGTAGCGTTATATGCAAAATATCCAATACGTTTGGCTTTCATGTATGTGAAAATTAAGAAAACAATTATTTTTTCTGGGAATGACAGACAGTAGGCCCAAGTGTAAACATGCTTAATTAATCCGCTAAAAAATAAAACTCTCGTTGTGCTCCAGCGACCGAAACATGGTAAAATAATAATAATACGGAGCTGTGTGAGGTTCTGGCACTGTGTGTGTAGCTGTAGCATATATTGTCATATAAATCCCGGTAAATGCCAGCCGGCCAGTGAAGAGTTAAAGGGTGGAGACATGGAGTGACACGCCTCATTGAACAGATTATGGGCTGCAAACAAAAAGTGTGTGTGTGTGTGTCAGCCAGCCAGTGCATCGCGCCCCTCCTGCCCGCCTCGCTCTCTCTCTGTCTCTCACCGCTCGCGCTCTCCGCTCGGCGAACGGTAAAATCAGCCGCACCGCTGTCACTTTCACCGCCACACGAGGACATGTACTGACGCGGAGAGGAAGACGCATCTCAACCAGCACTCCCAGGCGGCATCACTTTTGTGGATTATTGTTTACGTGCAGCAAAAAGGTACGTAGCCTACAGCCTATTGCTTGGTGGGTTAATGTTGGTTTTGTTTTTTTGTTTTTTTTCAGAGAGAACGGCGTGCAGGCACGGTAATAGTAGTAGCCATCATCCCGGCCGCGGGCTATGAATAGGGGCATCGTATAGGGATGGGTTCTGAGCTCCACAGATGTTGGGGCGAGGAGACAAACGGTAATTCAGCTCGTGTGTTGATTTAAGACTGATTTTTAGGCTGACAAGGCAGCCGGAAATTGGAGTAAAACCCTCTGAAATAGAAGGCGAGAGGATGAATGGGTTGGCCTCTTCTCATCCATTTTATGGACGCGCATACATTCCGCGTGCTATTCTCTGTCATTTAGTTCAGATGCCAGATGCATACTCATTGGAGCCTTTTGTGTGGTTTTCTCCTTGTGAGAGTGTCGACCTTTCTAGTCACAAAAGAACTGGTATATATAGGGGATGGAGCGAAAAATTGCTTTTATGAAAGCATTGGTCTAGTTGAAAGGTTTCATTTAGTCAAAGTGGCTATAATATAGAATTGGTTAAATAGGAGAACAGGGTCGTATTGGTCCAAACTATTTTCTTTCTAGGGATGCAGCTGAGAAGAAAAGTAACTTTTGTTCTAAGGCCGGAACGTTTCTTGAATGATAATGTTTGAATAAAGCACCTCTCAAAGAAGATACTTTTTTAATCTACATGGAAGTCTACAGAGCTTTTGGCTTTGGGGTCTCTGTTAGGCATTTTAATAAATGTGACGGTATAACAAACTATCTAACAAATAAAGAAAAGTAAGCATCAGCATATTGTGACATGTTTTCTGATTTTTTTAATGATTTACATTACATGTTTAAATGGTGAATGTTAAATCGCTTGAGATTAATAAAGGCATGTTTCACACTGTTTAGAGACGGATATAATGTTGCCAAACGTAAAAGCCGATAAGGCGTAAAAGCCGATAAATAAATGCAAAAAAATACAGATATTATTTATTATATTATTCTTTTTACTAGACCAGTTACATTCACCCTTGAATAATATAACATTTAAAAATATAATTGCCGTACAACGTTTACTCGTTTTTATCAGCGTATACAATTATATTATTTTGGCCTCCAGATATATATATAGACAATATTTGTTTTCAACAGCGATTTCACACGGTTATTTTTACGCTTGCCTACGCGTAGTTGAATTAAACAAGTGGCCAAACAAAGGTAGATATTAATGTTGTGCGGCCAAGGAAGCTGGCCTACGGTAAATACACACATTCAGAAGGTAAAGGAGAATAATAATTAACTCCGCGTGCTGCATTAATTACAGTCTCGAGAGGGAAAGTGGTGGATTATGGTAATGAGGGGACATACGTTCTGAGTGCGTGTAGAATCGAGCGAAAGGTTAGATGACATGAAATCAGTGACTTTGACAGTCCGCTTTAAATCCATTCGATATGCTCTTTCGATTTAATACGGACCTCAACATTTCTCATTCCTTTTTTTTCCTTTTAAAGGCTAGTTTAAATAATTAGGTTACACACTTTAAGAAATTATGCTTTGAGGGGGATATGGCCGCAGTAATTTCTAATAGTTTATAAAAATGAAAGCACACAGAATAATAATAGCATTAATAATAGCCATACTCACGTATCCACCTTAATAATAAAAATGCAGATATCAATACACATTTCGAGAGATCATTTCGGCATATTCGGCGGGGATCATTATGTTGTTGTCACTGTGGTAGTTATCGTTAAATTGATTTGCTATTATCGTTGTTCTGTTTTTTAGACATATAATTGTCATTAACATAATAATTAATAGCCCACCATTTAAGCCCATGCATTCATTTCCTCACGATTTACTGCTATTCCACCAGCGACGGGGAATACCGCGGAAACTGGCAGCCAATCGAGCGTTCGTGCTCGTTGAAATTGATAGGCCACTCTCGTCCTACAATGGACTTCAGTTAATTAAAACGCTCCGCCAAAAAAGGCACTTTCCCAGTCCAGCCCTGCCATGACAGCTGTCTGCAAGTATTTAGCCAATTCTCCAATGGGCTGCCGATTTTTTGGCACTCCTCTTCATCAAGACCATTTATATATTGTATTTGTATTCATTATGTTTCTCTTACTTTGTCTGTACGCTACGGACAGCCGGCGATGGAGGAGTCCAGCTCGCAGAAGTTGGTTTGGGATGGAGACGCGAAGGCGGTGCAGCAGTGTCTCACGGATATATTCACGAGCGTCTACACCACGTGTGATATTCCAGAAAATGCCATATTCGGGCCTTGTGTATTGAGTCACACGTCGTTGTATGACAGCATAGCCTTCGTAGCGCTCAAATCAACGGACAAACGAACGGCGCCTTACATATTCAGGGTAAGAATAATACTAATTGTGCGTTTTATTACTGATAATCCGTACAATATACTTTATTTACGATTGCATCATATAATTAAATTGTCTGTCAAGGTTGCGTTATCATTGTAATTAACGCATATATATAAAGGACCACTTTTACATGTGTCTTGTGATATGGGGTGAACCCGGCCACCATTGCATTACTGCAGATTTATTGTGTTATCTCATGTGAGAAAACATAGCGTGTACTGAATTTTTATAATTGCCCAGCCAAAACATGTTTTGTATGTCTAGAACAGTTTGAATGAACGTATATATTTCTCCTTCGGGTCCAGCTAACGGACCTGCCCGGTTCTCTGTCACTGTTGTAATGCGCAGGTGGACACCTCTGCCACCAACAGCACTTCGGAGGGCTTGATGTGGCTGCGGCTCGTGCAGTCCGCGCGGGACCGGGACGAGCAGAACTTAGAGGCCTACGTGAAAAACGGACAGCTGTTCTACCGGTCCCTCCGGAGGATCGAGAAGGACGAAGAGCTGCTGGTCTGGTACGGGAAAGATCTGATCGAGCTGCTGATGTTGAGCGCAGGCAAAGCGCCAGCCAAACTCAAGGGTGAGTAGTGCACTGGGCTCTCACAGAGGGTCAGCCCTGGAAACTGCTGTTTGAATTACCGAATTCCATATGACCGTTAACATTTGGTTAGAAAAGTCCGTGTAATGCATCTTCAGTACGCCGATCCTATATGATGTCCCGAAAAATATGCAGCTAATAGTTGTATTTTGGCTGTCAAAAGAAGATTCTTTACATGAGGTTCCTAAATAACTTATATTGTTTTCCCTTCCGTTTAAAGGGTCCACTCCTTATTCATGTCCTGACTGCAACCAGCGCTTCCAGTTTGAGTTCCCCTTCCTGGCCCACCTGAGGTTCCGCTGTACCAAGAGACTCTCAAGCATGGCAGCCGGTGGATTGGATGAGGAGCTTCCTACTAAGGAAACAAGCACCGAGCGCCCTAACCCACCCCCTACAACCAACACACCCAGCCGAGCTAGCCCAAAGCTGGGTCGCTCAGAGGTTGACAACGCCAAACCCTCTACGGACTTCCATAACCTTGCCAGAGACCTGGAGAACAGTCGGACTAGCCCGCCCAGCGATCGCGAGGCTGAGATCCGCAGCGAGAGCTCTGGGAAGAGGAAGTTCTCTGAGTTAGAGGACCGGGACAGAGACAGTGCCAGAGTTCCCCCCCTGAGTTTGTCCCTCAAGTCCAAAGAGGAGCTTGCGAGTTCGGCTCAGAACTACCGGGGAGCATATGGTCTGGAGGAGAGCCGACGGGGACCCACGTTCTCCCCTGCTGGGTCGGGCTCCACGGAGTCGAGTGGCGAGGGCAAGCGGAGCGCCTTCACTGAGGTCAAGAAGTCTCCACAGAGCGTGAAGACCCACGGCAACAGTGGCAGCACCAAAAACCTCCAGAGTTCAAACGCGGAGAACAAGGAGGGGGGCCGGCCCAGCCCGGGCCACAACCACCCCCAGGAGAAGCACCTCAACATCAGGCAGGTTCTGTCCGAGACCCAGCCTCCCCAGACCCACATGGAGGCCTCCCCACTGGGCAGTGCCTTCACCTCCGTGGCCCAGCAGGGCGGGGGCAACGGTGGGGAGAGGAAGAGCGCCTTCAGCCAACCGTCGCGTCACCCCTCCTCGTTCTCCCAGATCCCGCCTCTCGTCATGGCCACTCCCAAACTCCTGGACTGCCACCCCGCCGTGGGCGACACCATCTCCTCCTCCCGCCTCTACCAGGCGGACCACCTGGCAGCCAAACTGCAAGGCGCCGAGCTGGGCGCCAACTGCCCGGTGCCGGGGGCCATGACGAAGCCGAGCCCGTTCCTGTACGCTGCCGCCACCGCCTTCTGGCCCAAGAACCAGGGACCCATCCAGCTGCAGATGCCTTCGGCGCTGACCCTACTGCCGCCCTCCTTCACCTCGCTGTGCCTCCCGGCACAGAACTGGTGTGCCAAGTGCAACGCCTCCTTCAGGATGACCTCCGACCTGGTGTATCACATGAGGTCGCACCACAAGAAGGAGTTCGCCATGGAGCCGATGGTGAAGAGGAGGCGCGAGGAGAAACTCAAGTGTCCGATCTGCAACGAGTCGTTCCGGGAGAGGCATCACCTCTCGCGTCACATGACCTCCCACAACTGAGCGACTTGGAGATTTAAATTTAAAACAAACACCGCTGGGCCAAGCCGGGCTGGGCTGAGCCGGCCAGACCTCCGAATTCGCGGGAGGAACCCCTTGTCGGACAATATGTATAGAATATACAGTAGCCCAGCCGGTTCTGAATGGTTCTGGACGTTCACTGAAGTTGCCGGGACTGACCTTGAAGAACAATGTAAAAAAGAATATAGTTACGCCAGCGCAGTGAGGTCTGGGACAGTTAACACACACACCGGGGAGAAACAAACAGACGTGGAATTACTGACTTGAGCGGCCGATCGACGGGCTAAATCACTGAAGGATTGACTGATTGACTGATTGACTGAATGACTGAATGACTGAATGACTGGACATACACTTCTTAAGGAGCACTTGTTTTCATTTTTAACAAAAACAATTTTTGGTTTCTTCTTCAAATGTCATGTTTATTTAAGTTTATGAAAATGCATTTATCTATTTATCTCATATAGCACTTACAATTTGGGAAGTGAGGGAATATAGGAATATGTGTAATTAAATGTACAGTAAGTTGTATTTTATATTATATAAATACATATATAGAAAATGCTAAATAAAAATCGTGGCACATTACAAGTTTTACTACTCGATGAGTTTTTTTTCACCGTATAGTTGGATACTATTGACACACATTGGGAAATGGCCAACAGAAGGAATATATTTCAGAGTGCATGTGTAATAATAAAGATTGGTCTCAATAAGATGCGGTCATACAGTTACGATGTAAATAACCCTTTTGTTTGAAATACAAAGTGGAATATTTTGTGTCCGTGTGGGTTAGTCTGCAGTGTTCTTTCCTTCATGCTGAAATTTACTACTTGATAGTTTATCTAATCATGTTGAATGCTTTGACAATAAAATAGCTTTATTTTCATGTGTGTGAAACGTGTTCATACAAAAAAAGAATGAAGAGACATGCACTTACACGTTTGTAACTATAAATGCGAATCCATATCAGGTTTTTGGTTTAGAACGGCCGGCGTTCAACACATTATAATCGAATAATCTCGTCACGTAGAAAATCTAGGACAAATGTTTGACCAAAGCGTAATATTTTCAAACGATTACTGTATTATGTTACAAACAATTTAAAAGGAAGCAGGCCAGCGCAAACAAGACCTACTGGTTTATATGCCCGTTTGCACGACGTTGTGAATTATAAAATGCATATAGTGGACTAACGTCTATGAGAAATCATTCGCCTTAACCGAAATCTGTATCCCATTTCAGTAGGTTTGTATAGTAGGTTTATTGTGTTGACTGAGCAAAGATGTTGTGGAGATAGCTTCTGCATTTTCCATTCCCCAAATAATTTGTAATACTAGTACCACTAATAAAAATAATAATGAAAACAATCCTAACAATAATATTACAATTACCAATATTCATAATAAAATAATTATCTGAGCAGAACTGCAATTATTTAATTGTTCACTTTTGTGTGCTGGTGAGTTTCTTTTCATTAATAATAACAAATCTACCTAATGTAATTATTTATCTATAAAAACGTTCAATCGTGTATTAAAAATACTTCCTATAAAGCACTTTTAAATACTTGTTCAATGTTTTTAACATTGTGCTGTCAGGTTTTCCAGCAGTACTGACACTTTAATGAAACCTAAAAGCCCTTCATATTAAACGGTCATATTAAAACGGTTTAAGCACAGTAATATATGGACTTTTTTCAAATAAAATAAATAAAATGCCATGAACTAATGAAAGTATTAACCATCGGTAGTGATTACATACAAAACATCTGTAACTGTTTTGGACTAATTATACGACATACATTTAATTAACTCTTTTGTGTACGCTAGTAGAAGAAAAAATTATATGCTGGTTAATGTTCACAAGGCTGAGCCAGAAACCAAAAGGTCGTTCGGTCGAATTTCTAAAAGGCAACAATGTGAAAACCTGTCGCTGTGCCCTTGGACAAGGCGTTTAATCTTAATTACGACTGTAAATCCCCCAGATTGACAGCTTCTGCTAAATTACAAAAAGGTTAAGGCGGTGGCAATCAAAGGTCCATAATTTTGGGTACTGGAACTGGCCTACTTTACATTAAAATATTGATTGTCCTGTCTTTTTAGGTTATGATTGATAAACAGCCACATGATGTTTCTTTATCAGTTAGTGGATAGTTAAGACACGTCCGCTATGTACACACCTTAATATAATGTACAAACGTAGAACAAACACATACTATATAAATTGCCTTATATCCGCATGCTTAATTTAAATCTACTATAGCCTGTTTGAAAATCAAGTATCGAAATCTGGAACGAATGCAACAAGGCACGTATTTGTGTAGCGGAGAAGCTTTGTAAGACTATCTGTTTGAGTTGCAGGAATGACGCGCTATGGGAAACCCAGATCTGCCAGCTCTAAAACGACGACAAATAGCTCAACAGTGACATCAAGCGACGGAAATGTAAACTTCAGCCAATTCCACAGCAGGTAGCGCAGTTGTCCCAACCCCCAGCCCCGTCACAGTCTACTCAGCAGTCGAAAATATCAACACCATAGACGATGTTTGTCCTGTCAGGAAAATGCACTTTTTTAATTTTTTTATTATTTTGGAACCCCAACATGAACAACTAACATTAACCGTAAACATAATCCGAAATGTAATCATTGGGAATGGATACCTCAACCTAAACATCCATGTGTCTTTTGGACCAGAGTGATTCAACTCCAGTCAACCCCACAGTTTTTTTGACTTTTGCTATTCCATTGTTAATTTATACCTCAGTCAACACTGCTACATGTGTCGGTACCTCAGTCAACACTGTTACATGTGTCAGTATGTCAGTCAACACTGTTACATGTGTCAGTACGTCAGTCAACACTGATGATACCAGAGAGTGTGGCGGGCCAGCACAAATCTGGTCTGTTATTTGCTCTCCAGCCATCAGTTCACTGTACTATGTACTGTACTATCACCGTAATATTACTGTACTATGTGCTGTACTATGTACTGTACTATTAAAGGGAGTTTGTGGGAAGCATTTGTTTACACTGCCAAAGCAAAAAATAATTAAGTGTAGAGAACAATGTGTGAAAACATTTCACATATGAACGTTTCTAAATGATTAAAGCGTTGGGGACATTCTAAAATACATACAGAGCTGTAAACTACGTACACGTAGATACAAGTATGAATGACAGGGGTACATGATTCAAGAGATGAATATTTTATGTTATGTTTAAAATGTAGTAGCGCTCCTGTTTAGGCTTTCGTCATGGCGATGGGTCCAACGTCTCTCTGGGGCGATCGCACGTTGTGTATCTGGTCTGACAGGTATGGGGGTTGTTGATGTTTTATTCATTTCTTACTTCCCTGTATGATCTGAGGGACACACGTGGGATTAGCAGAATGTACATCCAATCGTAAATTCTTAATTTGGACGTATATTTCCCATCATTTTAACAACATGTTTACAAAGAGTTCTATAAACATAGATCATTGCACAGCATCACTGCATGCATGAAAGAACAGCAGATTATGTACTGCACATATATTTTTAAACATGGTGCCTAAAAAATGCCCTCAATTTCGTCCAGTAACTAAAATAATGGCCGTTGACGAACAGAGTGTAGTGCTGTTTTGTCTTGTTCATTTTCAAATTTGTGTTATGTTAGATTTTCAACGTAAATGTAACAGGTTTGAAAAGAGTATGTAAACGTGCAAATTGGCCTGTTCATACAGTTTTGGCCTTTGGGTGTGTCTGTGTGAAAAGATAATTAATGTCATTAGAAAGATTTAGTCTATGAATGCATTTTGTGCCAAAGCAATGACAAATTATCCACAGTTTAGTCCACACGGACTTCGATTGTAGTTCTCACTGTGTGAAGAAAAAGTCATCTAGCAATTGTAAAAATAAGAATATCTTAAAGGCATACCTTTCAGTGACACCGATTTTTACACATCATTAACATTAAGCAAGGAGTTTAGACTACAATAAATAATGTGTAGTTTGGCCTGATCACCAAAGCCGAACGTTGTAATATCCCAGAACCCATCCCTGCAAAAACATCATGTTTTCATCTTCAATTGCGGTCTGAAAACGTCCTCTTTTTTGTACCATGCAGTAAAGTTTCCTAGAATTTGAATATGCCAAGCGCATGAATTAGACATGAAACAAAACACACCAACATCAGCGACTTTGCAACAGCCGTGCGGAAGACCTGAGAAATGAATGACAGTGGTGTATTTGCAGCATTATAATAGGATCAGGGATTCACACATGTATTGATGGTCCCTCGTTGGTTCTATTCATTCTGTATCTGTGAATTAAATTCCGTCTGGTGGGCAGAGTTCAGGTAATTAAACTGTTTGTTTTTTTAAATAGTCCTCGCATCTGATATTAGGAGGGCTAATCTAGACAGTTTTTCTTTTTAAGTTATAATTAACAAGATTAGACTGAAATGATTTTGTTTCTAATTTCTACTTCCTAATAACACCGTCTGGGACGAGCCTGGGGAGCAGGGAGGGGTCTGCCGCACGGGTACACTGGCTGCCACCCTTCCGTTATGCCACCAGGGATCAGGAGGTATGTTCTATAGGTTCTGTTTCTATGATGAATCCCGGCAGATTTCCACAATGTCCACAGACTTCAGCTCTCTGATGCTTGGACAAGAAAGCTGCTGAAAGCTGGGACCAATTGGGTGAGAAGAATCAATCAGGATCATCATTGTTTATACAGCCCAACAGTTAATACTGACCTCACCGTCACCGGAATGCTTTGGACACTTACTCAGAGCTTACACACAGACATACTCGCAACCGCATACACTCTATCACACACACACACACACACACACACACACACATTAAGAGAAATGAACAACTATTAAAGCAGACAGTGTAAACAGGCTGGACTGATCGTTTACACAGAAGATAATGTGAGATGATGGCACATCTTTGCTGTGTCAGAACATTAGGCTGCTCCCTCACATCCACCCTACACACACATTCATCCTCGACACGTACACACACTTACACACGTACACACACTCTCATGTGCAGAGTGTGATAGGCAGTCTAACTTTCACATGTAGTGGTCTTAAAGATGCTTGAGGCTGATGAACATGTTGGCCACCCAGTCATCTGATTACCACAACTAGCGTTTGGTGAGAGAGGTTCCATACTGCGGAGAAAGCGGTTCCAGACATGGGAGAGAGAGGTTCCAAGCGGGGGAGAAAGGGGTTCCAGACATGGGAGAGAGAGGTTCCAAGCGGGGGAGAAAGGGGTTCCAGACATGGGAGAGAGAGGTTCCAGACCAGGAAGAAAGAGGTTCCAGACATGGGAGAGAGAGGTTCCAAGCGGGGGAGAAAGGGGTTCCAGACATGGGAGAGAGAGGTTCCAAGCGGGGGAGACAGGGGTTCCAGACATGGGAGAGAGAGGTTCCAAGCGGGGGAGAAAGGGGTTCCAGACATGGGAGAGAGAGGTTCCAAGCGGGGGAGACAGGGGTTCCAGACATGGGAGAGAGAGGTTCCAAGCGGGGGAGAAAGGG
>JACXGK010013268.1:0-13184 GCA_016801125.1 Novumbra hubbsi
AATTGAGAAAAGGAGGAGAGAGGATGCAGGAGTCTATCTAATTGAGAAAAGGAGGAGAGAGGATGCAGGAGTCTATCTAATTGAGAAAAGGAGGAGAGAGGATGCAGGAGTCTATCAAATTGAGAAAAGGAGGAGAGAGGATGCAGGAGTCTATCTAATTGAGAAAAGGAGGAGAGAGGATGCAGGAGTCTATCAAATTGAGAAAAGGAGGAGAGAGGATGCAGGAGTAGGAGTCTCATCTTCTCACTGATAAGGTATATTTGAAAGGGAGCTTGAAAGATGAAGGCTTCTCAGTATTTAATCTGAAAACCTAAAGTACCCAATTATAATTACAATCTCGGGTAAACGAACAGAACCTAATTAGCAACAAACAGATTTTCACTGTTTCTCTGCTGGTATCAAACGTAACACTTTCCCCTTTTTTGTTCCTTAGTGGCATCTGATGTCTCTGCCTTCAGGTGTGGAACGTAGGGTAGCAGGAAAACAGTAGCTCATGATTTAACTCAGTACATTTAATTATGATCAAGATTACAGGAACTGCGTTACGACATCTCTTTGACACATTTGCACTTTTATGTCTTGGTTTGAAGGACAGTGGTGATGAACAAGAAAGAAAAGTAGGACAGCAAAGTAAAGCATTTTTTATTCATCCCTTTCTTCTCCTCTCACTACTTCATAACTACTATTATGCCTGTACCCCATTGCAAGAACATACCTCATGGTAATGGAGAGTTGTAGCTCAAGACGATCTCGTGATCAGATACAGTGCATGCCGGAGGACACTCCTCATTCCTCAGCCAACAACCACGATTGAGCTTGCAAGACGCCCAACCTGCTACAAGGCATCACTAGAACACAATGAGACAAGGCCAGGCAACCCTGTCTGACTTGATCCTATCCAACCCTGTCTGACTTTATTCTATCCAAACCTGTTTGACTTGATCCTATCCAACCCTGTCTGACTTTATCCTATACAACCCTGTCTGACTTTATTCTATCCAAACCTGTTTGACTTGATCCTATCCAACCCTGTTTGACTTTATCCTATCCAAACCTGTCTGACTTGATCCTATCCAACCCTGTCTGACTTGATCCTATCCAACCCTGTCTGACTTTATCCTATCCAAACCTGTTTGACTTGATCCTATCCAACCCTGTCTGACTTTATCCAATCCAACCCTGTCTGACTTGATCCTATACAACCCTGTCTGACTTGATCCTATCCAACCCTGTCTGACTTTATTCTATCCAATTCTCTCTGACTTGATCCTATCCAACATTGCCAGTAGGTCAGAAGGCCAAATGCTTTGTTACTCCACGGTAAAACAGGTCTGTCATGTTGCACTTCATGACTCCATGTTTATGGCAAGCTTTTTCATACCGAGGACAGACGTGTAAGGACTGTTTTTTTATAAGCCCATAGCTAAAGTAAATCCAATGCTTCTGCTCCAAAAGTAAAACACAAGAATTGAATTGTTGTGGTTAGGTGTTAATGTCTGTTCATTACCTTTAGCCAGAAAGGATAAGCACTTCCTGTCAGATTTTGCATTTGTATGTTACTAGCAGTGGGATCTACTGTATATTGATTCAATGCTCTCCATTCAGTTTAGCAACATAAGCAGATATGCAAAGCTATTTCCATTGCCATGTCGCTTAGATCGTAAGCTAGCTAATGAATGAAGCAACAATAGGGTGAAGTATTGATTTTCTTGCTGATAATTAAGCCAATTATTGGCATTCCTTTGTAGGCAGAATTACTGCCAAGTTGGTGGTAATACTGACGCAATAGACTGCGATAATGTAGTGAGAATGTCAACCCCATAAATCACAGGACACCATAATGTGGGTTGAATGTCAGCGGTGACAATGGGCATTTCAACCAAGGAACATCAGCCGCCATTTTTGTTAAATGAAAATAAAAACAGCAGTTTTCTTTTCATTTGACTCTGAGCTCACAAGCCTCCCCAATGCCATGACACTCGACACCAACCCTGAAGTCCGGTGTCGCTTGTCTCACGTGTCATGAAGGGGTGGCCTGTGATTTCTGGGCCCGCGGGTCTGCAAGGCTCGTCCCGCTTTGTCCTTGGTTGAGGACCCCGTCACTGTCCACACGGTAATTACACCGGAGCTGACGTCTCCTCTTACAGCTGAATTATTGAAGAGCCAAAGACAGATGAGGACGCCGTGTGAAGACATAGTGAGAACCCTGCATCTGTGTGGTGGGGCCTGGGGCCTCCTCAAGATGGCTGCCGCCTTGCCACGTCCAAGACCTTGGCAGAGGCATTAATTAACATGTAGGTTACACCAGCCCCCCACCCCACCCATCGCGTTCACGCTGGGTAGAAAACAAAACCGACACCATTTAACAAACATCACTTGTAGTAACAATTTCCCTGCCAGAAAAGACTGTACACATATTTTCTCAACAAGTATCTTAGTAAAAATCCCTCAATCCCTCAATTTTGCATATGCTCTCTTAATTTCTGTATCTGGTTGTGCTGGAGAGCAATTAGAGATAAAGTAGCGGTCAATGTCATGAACTAAGAGTTTTGCCAGCTTTTATAATGGCCCCTGTGTTAATGCCTTTAATCTTGATTTGTTGCTGAAGTAACATTATGAGAGCCTCACACCCAGTGAAATTACCCACAGTAAAACAAGCTAAACAGAGAAGAGAAACCAACTAACAGATATATTCTTGATATGCTTTTAGCCCAATGTCTTTTAAAGTCTGATCGGTGTTAATGTGGAGTCAACAAAGTCAAAACTGTATTGGCCAAGCTCTTTCACATAGCCTCTGGTAGTAGGGAACAGCTGACATAGGTTCACTGGCTCAGTCTCTATGCTCGACACCTGACGGCTATTAAACCACTAGTAACACCTCCCATTTACAAACACAATGTGGACAACGTTTATTAACGGGATGAAAGTGTACTCTGGTGAATCCCAAACAAGCCCTGCTGTCCTATGCACTTTATTATGGTGCTATCTGTTGTCATTGGTTGTTAATATTGCACTGAATGGGAAGCTACATGTTTATTCAGATGGAACATTTGTTTGCTTGGAAACGAGGGTATGTGCAAGAGTAATAACATTACTAAATAGTAAACTGCTTATCAAGCCAGAACCTCCAAAACTGGTCATGGTAAGTGAGATGAATTCCTGTCTGTAGAAACAAAAGTAGATTAGAACCAGGAACCCTTTATTTACTGGTCCAAATCACCCTCTACAACCTTTGAACCTCACCCTCTACAACCTATGAACCTCACCCTCTAAAACCTATGAACCTCATCCTCTACAACCTATGAACCTCACCTTCTACAACCTATGAACCTCACCCTCTACAACCTATGAACCTCACCTTCTACAACCTATGAACCTCACCCTCTACAACCTATGAACCTCACCTTCTACAACCTATGAACCTCACCCTCTACAACCTATGAACCTCACCCTCTACAACCTATGAACCTCACCCTCTACAACCTTTGAACCTCACCCTCTACAACCTTTCAACCTCACCCTCTACCCCCTTTTAGTCATTCATTCAATGCTCCTTGATCACTTTAATTAAAATGTGTCTGACTGTGTTTTATATGAAATGCTGTACATACTGTTCAAACTTAAAATACTGTTGGTTGCTACAGTAACAGTTGACTGAAAGAGGCATGGTTGTGAGAGAAATATTACTAGCTCCTCCGGGGGAAAGCCTGTCTGCTCTGTGAAATCGCCATCATGGTTGACAATTCCATGGTGTCTCCCTCCCACAGGGCAGGAAACCTTGACCCTAGACAACATCCGCTTGTCCCACGCAAACATCAAGGCTGTGACTTGCTCCTGCAGGTTAGTGCTCTATAAAGTTTGCCTCAGGCAAGATATTGTGCGTCTCAGGTTCTCCAATGACAACCCTCTCATCCAGGTAAGCTGTCCTTACTAGTACGGACTAAGGTGTCCTTATAAGTACTGACTAAGGTTTTCTTACTAGTACTGACTAAGGTGTCCTTATTCGTACTGACTAAGGTTTTCTTACTAGTACTGATTAAGATGTCTTTACTAGTGCTGACTAAGGTGTCTTTACTAGTACTGACTAAGGTGTCCTTACAAGTACCGACTAAGGTTTTCTTACTAGTACGAGTTAAGTGGTTGTCCCACTGGCATAACTTCAGTTGCGGCAAAACAGCCGATTCCTGCTCATCCCAAATATGTTCTATTTTTTTTTAGATCTAGGGACAGTTCTCAAGTAGACTAAATCAGGGTTCCAGTCGAGGGTCACTGAGGGACCCTATTATTTTCAGCTGACAGGATTAGAACCCACTATATCTGTCTAAAGCCTTAATTCATTATTTAAAAGGACTGTTGAGTTGTTTGAAAGGCTGTTACGCACCTCATGTTTGTGCTGGACTGTTATATGTCTAATTGTGTCCTGTCTTTTAGCTTACACAGTTATAAACATTCTCCTCAAACTTTCTCCAGAACTATCTTTGTTTACCAACTGACTGGACTGTTTTATGGTCATGCCCCATTTGGGAAAGCCTGGACCCTGCTGCACATGACGAGAGGCGCTACTGGACGAGGACAACCACATCTACCAACCACTACCCACCACTACCCACCATTACCAACCACTACCCACCACTACCCTCCACTACCCTCCACTACCCACCACTACCCTCCACTACCCACCACTACCCACCACTACCCTCCACTACCCACCACTACCCACCACTACCCACCACTACCCACCACTACCCACCACTACCCTCCACTACCCTCCACTACCCTCCACTACCCACCACTACCCACCACTACCCACCACTACCCACCACTAGTGGGATCCAGCGATTAGCAAAACACAAAGGTCACAATAATGGCTACAAAACCTAATTTGTTCTTAGATCCGCCAAGGGCGTTAGAAATGCTACTGTGGCCCTCGGTTATGTCTGAAACATAACTACTCATCATGATCTAGGGAGACCCGAAACATTCAAAATAGTGTCTAGCGGGGGATTTTTCCTATAATGCCCATCTGCCTGTTTTATATATCAAGCCACGGCCATGTGACACACTGCCTTTAGGGGCAATTGCATTTTCATGAATGGTGTGGTGTAACTAATATTAGGTCCATTCCTGGTTAATGCCGAATTAAGGAATTCTGTTGTTTGACAGCAGGTTTGGGTAGAGTGCCTTTGGAGCGACTAAATGACAAAGGAAGGAGATCAATTCCCAGAGTCAGGAAGATGACAGTTATGGGTTTATGTCCCGGTTTGCTCCTTTTTAACCCTAATTGCTCCTGTAAGTCACTTTGGATAAGAGTGTCGGCTATATGGCCAAATATTAAAAATAAATAAACACATTAGGGATGTGAAGTCGGGCTGGTTTCAGTCTGTGTGAGTGTGTGAGTGTGTGAGTGTGTGTTGGGTCGCATGAATGTTTAAACACAGGCTAAATATGCAGAGAAGGCACCCCATTTCTTAACCTATCAGGGCACTACCAACAGTTTACAGTTCACGTGATTCATCTGAGGTTAACAGACACAGACATTCTTTAACACTGCTTTACAGTAAGAAAACAACAACGGCAGCAGTCAACACCTATCTCTGGCAAGCCTTAAGCCATACAGAGTTTTTCATTTTTTCCCTAATGAAACTAGAAATAGTTCAGAGGGAAAGGCGAATCATTTGACTCTGCGTGTGTCCTTTGAGATAGCGTACCACGTTCTCGCAGTAAATTCACTGCGTCTCTGGGGGGTGTTGGTGGGGGGGGGGGGTTAAAAAGAAAGAGAATACAAAAATAACAAGCTTCCCTCGCTCCCTAGTCTACCTCACACAATTTAACATGTTCTCGAGCTTCGGCTTCAAGCTAGCTGCAGTGAATTGCTTTCCTCACAGTCCCCGGAAACACAATTCAACGAGGGAGAAAACAGACTGCAGTAGGGTATCAATGCAATATGTCAAAATATGGACGTTTAAACATTGTAGTTATGTCATCTAAACAGCTTACAGTTTCTGGGGTAGTGCCCACATTCTTGCTAAGAAATCTACAATGTCTGAATGCAGATATCAGCCTATTAGACCATCTTAAATAGCCTGGGTAGTTTACATTTCACACCTGGTATTCCATGTCATGTGAACAGCAAGTGTGGAATGTTAGAAAGACTGATAACCAGGCTATTAAAACAGATCTGGGAGGCTGGTACCAAGGCTACTATGCCACAGTTTTAACACAAACACCTTCTGGCACCCACACGCCAAAACAGACCCATTAAATAAAGTACTGCTAGTACACCAAGCCCGGGCTGAACGGATGCCCTCTTGGACTTCAATCAAGCACATGAATTGGATTACATGAATCAAATATTGCCTGCATGTAAATACTATGATTAATGTGGCCATAGCCCTGTTGAAAAGGTCTAAAGTGACCAGACCAGGCTCTGACGTGTATGATCACGGTCAGCATTCAGACACTGAGAGCTGAGAAACAAACATGAGACACACTTGAAGTAGATACACACACACAGGAAATGTAAACCATCTGGACAAGACAATAAAAAGGATCTAAAGGATGTATGGATGTCAATTTACAGACGTTACTTGCTTTATCAGCTCCAGGCCTTTTGTTGATCTAAGAGGAAGGAGCAAAGGATTTGTAGAAAGTGCAGAATATATGGGTCAGGAATATGTGACAAGGGTGAAATAGCTAGCATTTCAATTGGTTACGTCACTCGCTCAGAGACCTTGAAGTAGTTGTTTCCCTGGCTTCACAAGAGCTTTTTTTGGGCGATGGTATTGATGCTTTATGGGTGACAGTGGTCATTGTGTTAAGAGGATTGTTGCTTCAAGCACTCATCTCCTTCACTTGGTTGCTGCGTTGCCATGGTCACAAACATTTTATATACACGCCGCAGTAACTTAGATGAGCAGATAATTACTGGTTTGTCTAAATTACACTGAAGGAGCTTGGAAATACAACAACATCCCTAAAGTAAGGTCATATTTGGTAGAAAGCAAATGTGTCCCCAACGTTGTCGTTAGCGAGTTGTCAGGAACAGCTAGCAATGCAAGCGTAAGCAAGCTAACAATTCGTTGGTTTCTCCTCCATATTAATTAAATCGGTAAAGTTACCACTACATACATGTTTCATCTCTCGTCAATACACGTTTTGACCCAATAATGTGTTGTTTATCAGGCCATTGCCATTCCCCTAGCGCTCCTTCTGACCAGTTAAGTGTGAAACAAATCTCACTGACCTAGAAACCTCTTAAACATAAAGCAAACCACCTAAGGGCTCCCAAGGGGGAAATGCACCTTTAAGGGATTATGACTGCTGGGGAGATGTTGTGCTCAGAGCAGGAAGACCAGAAGGTACAACCCAAGTGAGATATTAGCACGTAGCCGTCTAGCTCTGAAGTCCATTCCGGGTGGAGAGTAGCACTAAACAGGTCCTGACAGACTAGCTCCACGAAACGTCCCGCTACGGCATACATTATTCATCGTGTGCTGAGCTGGGCTGAATGTGGGGCCTTGTCAAAAATGAGAAGGAAGGCAACAGCGAGAGAGGAGGCGGGGAGTGAGAAGGAGGTGGCGAGAAAGGGAGAAAGGAGCCTGAGACAGAGACTGAAGGAAAGTAACAAAGAGGGAGCACGGGGGAGAGAGAAAAATAGAGAGAATGGACAAATGTGACACGAGCAAATGCTAGAAAAACATGGATACCCATGTATTAAATGCGTTATGAAAACTAAAGCAGACTACTAGGTAAACATGCTTTATACCTGTGATGGGAAACCGTAAAAACCCTGAAGAACACTACCACCGCACCAGACTGGCACAACAGAGAGTGTTGAACTTTGTACCTGTTACTGATCAAAATGCAATTGCTGATGTCTTTAATTGTCAGTGGGTGATCTTATACGAAATAAACTATAACAAACCCAAATTACTGAGGAATAAATGATAGAGGAATATATGAATAACTCGTAATTGGGCTGAAACACTGATTTTAAACACTGATCTGGTTTTGACTTAGTCGGTTCAATGAAAAAGTGGTCCCTGAATCACTGCTAGTTAGTGACACTGAAAACCACAGGATCTGATATTCTCGATCCAGGCTGATTGGTTAGTTCTGCTCCAATTATCTCTGGAGGTCTGATGAATATATTTAACTCAACAATGATTTTGGGCGTCATCCCTGAAGTCTAGAAAACCACTCAAGTGCTCCCACTGCATAAGGATCAGGACCGCTGGTATCCTTGATGATTATCACTGTATCTCTATGTTGTCATCTCTTAAATCCTGGAGGCATCGGGGAATAAACAGTTATGTTCTCTTCCATCTTTTCCCTGCATTTTGAACACAATTCAATCTGGCACTAGGCTGGACCCAGTACTTTTACAGCAACTACAGTGGCTGTTAATGTTATTGTCAGAAGCTTAGATGAGAAATTAAGATGTGCTGCTATGTTTGCTGACCTGTCGAAGGCATTTCATACAGTAGATCACTCAATCTCATTGAAAAAGCTGTCTTGATTGGGCCTGGCCCAATGCCTTAGATGTACATAATGAAATCTGTAACTCCTTTCAGTTTCAATTTCAGGTGTATGCTAACAACACAGTACTCTTCACGATGACTCTCTCTTTTGGACCAGCCGTGGTACACCTACAGTCTGATTTCCAACTTTAAAAAAATTACTAATGGTAAAGGAGGTTGGTATAAAATGCACATAAAACTAAGTATATGCTATTTTCTAGGTCACAGAACCTAGCTTTGAACCCTAAAATCACTATTTTAATGTTGCTTCTTACAAATACCTTGGAATTTGGTAACATGAAAAACCTTCTCTCAAAAGACATCTTGGTGATTAGGGGGAAAATCTTAAGATTAAAATTGGTTGCTTTTATAGGAATAAATCATGTATATCTCGTTAGGATAGAAAATATATGATGCAATTTTATTTATGTCGCTACTAAAATATGGTGATAATCTGTATATACTACTAAAATATGGTGATAATCTGTATATGCTCATTTTAAATTTTGTATTTAGTACATGTTTTTATATATGGAAAACATTTTGTATATCTTCCTCTGTCCTCATGGGATTCCATTCATGTTGATCTATAGTTAAATAATTCAGTGACTATAAGACAATTCTCATTTCATATACATAACTTTTTATTGTCAGTTGCTGTAACACAGGTCTCAGATGTAAAAGATACCTTAGTTTCAGTTGATTTCTTTGTAAAAAAAAAGAAAAGTAAATGAATGGAGAGGAAGTAAGAGAAAGTAAGGGAGAAAAAATTCGAGAAAGACAAAAGGAGAGAGAGAAAGGAAAAGAGAGGGAGAGAAAAGCTAGAGGAGAAAGGGATTTGAGAGTGACACTATCATTGACCAACATGCACACACACACACACACACACACTATTATAAATGCCACTTCAGCATTTATAGTGGAATAAGGGAATACGTTTGGAGCATGTTGAAACTAAGTCACAATCTGTCATAAAATAAACAAATAAATCAGCAAAACAAATTCAAAAAGAGCATTCCTTCACCATGGGTTTCCACCAAACTGAAATCAGTCCCTGATGACAGAAAAAAGTACCTTTTCGCTCAATTGCCATTATCTCCACTTCAGACTTGGCTCATGCGCTCTGGTCCCGATTGCTCACAGATACAGTGATTGAAGGCTAGTCTACACAACGCTATTATGACACATTAAATCTCAATGTTATATTTTTTTAGACATCAATCATTATTTCACCAAAATAAGAATGTCGATTTAACATTGGAGCCTCATAAATACTTTTTGTTGTTTAATGATAACAATACCAACCTGTGATTGGTTAATACTTAGTTATTTCCTCTGTGGCTTTTTAAACCCCTTGATATTCAGAGTTGTTGTGCGAAGACCCCAGGAAGACATTATGTAACTCCGACTTTAATTTCATGGTTATTATCTCAATACATGCGTAGTCCAAAAGGTAATTCAAAAAAAAAAACACACCTCAACACTTGGAACGTTTTCCAACAGATGTGCTGTGTCTACCGGGCCCAACATGGCTGTTCTATCCAACATGCACTTAACAGTTACTCTGAGTCAAAGATTTGCTGTCTCACCTGCAAAATCGTAAAATACAATCTTAGTGCCATTTTCTCCACTTTCGAGGCGCCACTAAAGAGCATTTGCTGTTGAAAGGGTCCATAACACCATAAAAAATAAGTTGTTATGGCAGGGATGGTCCTGTATCCACTGAAAGCCATCAGGGGGTGGGGGGGCAGAGCTATATAGAGAGCGAGCGTGAGAGAGGGAGGACAGAGAGTTAAAACTGAGAGTGAGAGAGAATTGAATAAGAGAAAAGGAAAAACACAAGTCTTCAATTATGATCAGCCTTAAGACCACATTCCGCAGATGGGCGACATCAGGATAAACAAAGGCCAGCAGTATTGTGGGCAACAATTTGAGCTGCAGGGAGAAGCTGACCGCAAATAGACGTCGCTAACTTTAGCCGCGGAGACCGCGAGGCAACGCATGTCCTTTTAATCTTGTTCCGTTCGGTAAGCGCCCCACAGAGGCGTCTCGCGACGTGCTAATGCTCTGTGTTGTGGCCCCGCGCGTCTGTGTGAAAATACAAGCCGGGAACCTTAGAAGTAGGGGGGTTGTTACTGGGAAGACACTGGAATGAGAAGGAATCTGAGACATCTGAAATAGATACGTTTGAAAGACAGGAAACGCGGGGGGCTACATGTCCTCTAACACCTCCTGTCAAACACTGGAGGATCATGAATGGCGGCAGTTTGTACTGTGGTTCAGTAATAACATTTAACACTGTGTTAAGCCATTGTCAATAATAACATTTAATTCATACAGCTTTACACGCACAACATACCCTAAAATAATGTTGGTTCAGACATACATAGCAAATTCTCTTTTAGGGATGACAGGTACAACCAAAAGGGTTATTCCTTGACGTCGCTTCACCCAACAAAAAAAATCTACTCAAAGGGTTCACACAAGAATGACTGCCAAAGAACCCTTTTGGAACATTCTAAGTTCATTAGCGCATACATGCCTCCGTCAAGTAAAAGTGGATGTCACGTCAGCGCTAAAGGGGCTGAATTTCTATATGCAATGCTGGTGAGTAAGTGTGTGGCAGGGGACTGAAGAGCTGCTCTGAGAACAGTCTCTTTGTATGTCCTCTCAGTGCTCTTCATGCTAAAAACGTTCTGCACCACACCGCTCCCTGGATAAGTAATAGTTCTGTCAGGTGTTATTGGTAAAGACTGCAGGGCACTTTAGAAACGGGAAGTGATGATGTTTCAGTCCCATCACATTCAGTTCCCCCTGAGGACATGGCTTCACTCTATAAGCTCCTGACTGCACTGGATTCCACAACTACAAAGTAAAAATTGGATATTGTGAAAGTTCATGAAAACAGTTATTTGCTTTTTCGTCTTAAGGTGAGGTTAGGGCTTGGCGCAGGGTTAATAGTAACCTCTTATGCAATGCTCTTCCAACCTGAACCCGGAGAATAGACTGGTTACATGTTTGGCACCGTAGTTCCAGGGATTCATTTGTGGTGAAGTTTGTAGAAGCAAGTGTGATTTCCCCTGTGGTAAAGCTCCAGGCTAAAGACGGGTGCGTCACACCCTGATTACCCCAGCCAGGGTGAGCCGTGTGTGGGGACGGAAAGCATGGAAAAGCCTACTTACGTGGTGCTCATCCATGTACATCCAACACTCCGGACTGTGGGAATGAGTTAATCCCTTAATGGCTTCCCGAGATGGGAGCTTCGGATCGGGTTACAGTATGGGATGGGGCGGAATAGGGGAGTATAAGAATGGAATGAGGAGCTAGATAGCTCACCTTAACCCTGGGGCATTGTAATTATATCTGCGGATGAGTCCTTTTAAACATACACACACAGAGGATGATTCACCCCAGATTTACTTTGATTTTAGATGTTCGTCGCGTCTCATAACTGTTGATGTATGGTGTGAAAACCAGGAACCACAGGGAGAGCAAACACAGACATGGAGGCTAGCGGTTTTCTAGGGTGTGCTGGGTAGCGGGTGGCTAAAACACTCTCTGAATGAATACCTGAACTTACCAGCAGACAGATTCACAATGGGCCTAAGAACATCAAAGTTGTGTCAATTAACAATGCCTGGAATAAGATGGAAATCGTATTTTTGTTATTGCTCACCATATTCGATGTTGGGGGTTTTACTGTGTTTGAGGGGACCCCACAGGTACACATAAACCCGGATAACGGCCGCACCCACACCAGACATACACCCCCGTAGATGTGGCGCAAGGGAGGGATTTGTCTCACCATGCCCCTGGGCCAGTAAAACACCCTGACTCTATAAGGGCGTGAGGGAGACACGTTTGGTTAACTCCCAGCAAGGAAAAACGCGCCCATTTGAGCAATTCAGGGGTGGCAGGGTGGCGACGGTGTGAAAAGGAAATGGGCGATAAAATCCTAGTTTCCACTGGTTGCCGGGTCGTTTGTCTCCTTCGCAGTGTTCAGTGTTCAGTGGAAGTGTTCACCATGGCACCGGGGCCAACTCAATTCAGAGCTTCATCCATCATTTTCATCCTCTCCTAGTTTCCCTCTTTTCACCCCATCATTCTTCACTTTGCTTTATTTTACTCCACTCTCCTTTTGCCTCTTTAAGAGGAAAGGCTTCCTTTGCGTATCTACTTGAAACCACAACAACAACAACAACAAGCAACTACTAAGAGCACTTAGAACTTGTTTGATGCAATGAGGATTTGTGAAGAGCCTGGCTGGAGGGACACGGGCGAAGGTGTTAGCTGAGGACTGGACTTATCCAGACTTGTGGTACGATGCATTGGTCATACACACGTCATGTGCATGTCAAGTGAATGTGTGTGTGTGTGTGTGTCCATGGCCAGGGTGTGCATGTGTAGTCACACACTGAGGGCAGCCTATTCCACAACTGTCCTACCATTCACAAATACAATTCTGCGTGGTAGCTCGCCAACCAGGACAGTGGCTGGCACCCAAAGCAGGCCATTACACCAGAGGGGACAGCCTGTGTCTGGACCAGACCGAAGAGACTCAGTGATTTGGAGTCACATTTCTGTAGATTTACCTAACGGACCAGTCACATTTCTGTAGATTTACCCAACGGACCAGTCACATTTCTGTAGATTTACCTAACGGAC
>JACXGK010013269.1:0-13056 GCA_016801125.1 Novumbra hubbsi
CAGGGGGGGGGGGATTCGAGGTGAGGCGGGTGGGGGTGGGGTGAGGCGGGTGGGGGTGGGGGTGAGGCAGGCGTCAGAGAGGATGATTCCAGGGAGACAGAGGGTGTCATTACTCAGGCTTGTTTACATTCTAAATACGTAATGAAATCTTGTTCGTAATAATGAAGGGAATAAAAGTTTGGGAAATTGTAAAAGTAGTGAGGTTTGAGGAATGAGCCGGGGCCTGTGAAATAACATTTGGGGGCAGGAAATGACATTATTATGCAGCACTTCTGCCTGCTGGAGACATGAAGATGAACAGCTCCCGGCACATAAAATGCTGTTAGCGCCCTTCTGAGGTATGGCACATTGTAAAAGAGACTCTGGTTCCATATTGCGATTATATATAAAAGTATATCCATACACAACATTAGTTTTTATAGAGGGCGAGGGATGTGGAGACCCTCGCCACGGATAGGCAGAGAGATGTTATATATTTATAAAAAATATATAAATAAACATATTGCCATGGATCCCCATATCTTCCCTGATCTTATAGACCTGGATATTAAAAACAGAAATATTGCATTTTCGAGGGGTGCTCTTTTAGGTTTTTTGTTGTCTTTCCCCCTTCTTTCGGGCGCAAGGAATCTAGCAGTGTTTCGGAAACACCAAACGAAGAAATTTTGAATGAATGACTACTTGAAAAAACATTGAATGAGCTCAATAAATAAATATGTACACGGAAACCATTTAGAGGGCTCAGGGGTGTTGGAGAGGATTTAGCATCGGTTCAGAAGTTCTTCATGGATAGTGGCCTTTACACTTCACCTTATAGTAGGTCCTTTATATGGTCAGCCTTCTACACAAGGTCTGCTGGACAATACACGGTTAAACTGCACTTTTGAACTCCATAAGTTAACGCGTTAAGCAACAGATACCAAAGTGGAAATGTATGCCATTTACAAATGTATTAAATTAATCAAGTGCAGTGTTGCCAAAATCCACAAATCCTGAAGTATCCCTTGAAAACAGATCAGTATTGAGGTTTACTACATATGGTTATTTGATAGGTCGGGGCCAAGACACGCTGAGTTGTAAGGAGCATGGAGCCGTGTTGCAGTTTATTTTCACCTTAGGGTGAAGAGGTCCGGTTCCTTCCAAAACACTACCCTGGTCCTATCCCAAATGGACCTCTAAACCCTTATTCACCCATCTGAGTGGGTTTGACAGGTGTCGGCGGTCTGGTAATATCTCTGCATTGCTCGACTAACTTTATGCGTTACGTTAATGCACTTCTTTGCACTACTGTCTTGCACATTGTACTATATGCAACTTATATGGTCAATGTTTTGGACACTTTCTGTTTGCTGTGTAATTTTTATTTTTACCTAACGTGGTGTTTTATCTACTTACTGTGTGTTTTACCACTTACTGTGTTTAGTGTCATGTTCACCAATACACCATAGAAAGTTCCTTGTACGGCTCAACCTACTTGGCCATAAAGCTGATTGTGATTCTGGCAACATTGACTATATGAGTTATGCCAGTCAAACCCTCTCAGATCACTACAAGTAATAGGGTGTTGGATTCAAGGGTCTACTTGGGATTGGATTTACGACAGTCTATTTATTTAAGTGGCCTATCCACATTGATACAATGTCTTCAGCAAATATTCACCCCTGGACCTTTTCTATATTTAGTTATGTTGCGGTCTGAATTCCAATTGGATTACTTTGAGGTTTTATGTTATTTGCTTTGCACACATTATCCCCAAAACTGCCATTAGTGCCTCGCTCTCTTCACAGGCGAGCGCAGGTTCACACTGAACACGTGAACAACATCAAAGAGTCGCCGTGGTGAACGTTATGCTCCCTGCAACATCATCCATCATGACCGGTTCGACGGTGGGTCAGTGAGGGTCTGGGGAGGCATGTCCTTTGGGGGTCGCACAGACCCTGCTGTACCGGGATGACATCGTCATACCCGTCGTCAGACACCAGTGCTGCGGGCCCTGGGTTCCTCCTGGTGCAGCGGGCCCTGGGTTCCTCCTGGTGCAGGGGGCCCTGGGTTCCTCCTGGTGCAGGGGGCCCTGGGTTCCTCCTGGTGCAGAGGGCTCTGGGTTCCTCCTGGTGCAGGGGGCCCTGGGTTCCTCCTGGTTTCCTCCTGGTGCAGGACGATGCCCGGCCTCATGTGACCAGAGTGTGTAGGCAGTTCCTGGATGATGAAGGCATTGATGCCATTGACCTGCCCTCACGTTCCCCAGACCTGATTACAATTGAGAACCTCTGAGACTTTATGTATCGGTGCATCCGACGCCCCCAGACTGTCCCGGAGCTCACTGATGCCCTGGGTTATTGTTCTCAATGAATTTCGGTAAATTACAGTAAACATTCTGATCTTCAGTATATTTTGTTCATCGAGACCCGACCTTAATCGTTTTGAACAGTGTAGTGGCGGTTGATATAGTAACATGAATATGTCTGCCCCAAAAACATAGTTACCTGTGTGGTCCCTCGGTTGGCTTTAAACAACCATGGAGGGTTTCCAAAGCCACACAAAGAAGGGTATAGATTGGTGGGGGAAAAAAACAGACACACCGAATATCCCTTTGAGTATGTTTTTAGTTATTAATTAGGCATTGGATGGTGTAGCAACACCACCAGTCACTACAAAGAGACAGCGTTCTTCCTAACTCAGTTGCCAGAGAGGGAAGCCGCTCAGGGATTTTACCATGAGGCTATTAGGTATTTTAAATTAATTACAGTTTAATTCTTGTGATATTAGACAACCGAGGGAGGCGCAGCCACAATGTTCTGACTCCAAAATGCTCAACTAAAAGAATGAATCCTTTACAGAATTAAGTCATTTTAAAACATGCATCCTAGTTGCAAGGCATCAGGAAACTACACCGAAGGATGTGGAATGTTTCTGATTACTAAAAGGAGCTTGTTACGTTCATGATCTTAAAAGTAGAATCCTAATATGTCAGGTAGCCGGCAGGTATAACCTAATATGTCGTATCACTGGCAGTTATAACCTAATATGTCAGGTCTCTGGCTGGCATAACCTAATATGTCGTGTCCCTAACCAAGAGGATCCAGACTCAACTAATCAAGACCACTGTCCACCTCCCTTCAGCTCTCGGTCTCTCCCTTACTCTCCCTCAGGGTTGGGGGAAACCAACCTTGTTGTCAGTTTGCCCGGCAAGGTGAGCCCCATGAAATCACCAGGAATAAAGTCTGCGTCCCGCGTCTCTGTCCTCAGCCACGCTCACGCCGCTTATGCGTGTAAAGGCTTTTAACGTTCAACAGTTGTTTAAATTAAATTATACATTTTTAATGGGGAGCAAGTACTGCTGTTCTAAAAAGAGTTTCAATTGTTCTATTACATTATGTTTATTGAGTGTTTTGTTGTGGCTGTCTTGAATCAATTATGCCATGACTTCTACACAGACCGTAGACAGCTACTTTTCCCAAGTTTGGTTTGACTCTAAATGCGGTCATCACTGATCTGGCCAGGTTGTCTTAGAGTGCTGACTGATATTTTTCATTCATACTGTAAATTTTTTTATGTGCAATATTTTTAGTTTAGAGTATAGAATTATATTTTTGGGATATAGAATTATGGGGATATAGAATTATATTGTGGGGATATAGAATAGAGCATGACTGAAGAGGAATTGAGGGACACAAAGTGGGGCGGTATAGAGGGCTGTGGAATAATAGACTTGGTGCTGTTGATCCAGGAGGTGGGAGGATCCGATAGAGAGAAATCCCTGAGTCTGTGACCGACAGACACTGAGGGGAAATACCCGAGACATGGAAAGGAGAGAGAGACTTGGTCGGATCTGAGATGTAGCTGAAAAGTAAGAAGCAGAGAGAATGTGAGAACGAAAGAGTAAAAGAGGAACATTGCATGTGACTATCGGCAACATCTCCAGTTGGTTTATTTGACCTCTGCGATAGCACTTCTTATTGCTGTAAAGTTTCAGCCCTTCCGACCACTTTCGGTACCGATGATTTTGTCCCTCGTGTGGATAGTGGATGAATTACAACTATCACTGTGTCTGCTTCAGAAGAAGTCTCCCTTTCACACACAATCGTGCTTCAGAAGAAGTCTCCCTTTCACAGACAATCATGCTTTAGAAGACGTCTCCCTTTCACAGACACTTGTGCTTGACATCCCTTTCAGGTTAATACACCACTTTATGTCTGTAACCATTACATATTTTGGTGGTAAAGAAATTTCCATGGTAAAATTGGACAACATCTAGTGGATGTTTTCTCATACAAACACCAATGTTGTGTGATTAGTCACAGTTGTCTGTCTTACGGACAATCTTTCCAAATACTATGCATCGCCTGCAGTTGGCAGCTGTTTCTCTGCAGTGTTTCTGATTCGGGGTTCCTCCAAAACAACAAACAAATGGAACCACTTTGATTGGTCCCAGAAACCAATGAGTTGGACCTGAATATACCAGAATAAAGTTGTTTTTAAAACTCAATACTGGCCACTGATATTCTAATGGGTTAGCGATGAGCCAAACACAGGTTACTTTGTTTTGCCCAACCTTAATTTAGACATCACCGCAAATGTATGGCCTCAATAGAGCACAGGGCGATTTCATTAGTGAATATGGTTTCGTGTTTAGCTTCATCACCAACAGCACCCAGGTCTAAATGGGTCCCTGATGAGAGGGTTGCAATGAAAAAACTGGACTAGCCTTGAGGTCCGTGGTTGAGTTTGAGGGGTCTGTAATATTACTCTTTATATTTCACATAATTGTCTCTGACTAGTTACATATTGATTGACCACTGAGCAAAAACTAAATGTACTTAGTGCATTCTTACTCATTAATGAATCCCGTTTTGGCTTGGCGCACATTATTTATTCATGAATGCAACTTGTTTTTGACCGATTGTTTTGTGTAGTATTTAATGTCCTGGTGGTCCACGTCAACTGTGTAATCTGTTGGAAATATCTTGTCCACACCACATTCATTATGCCATGTTTTAAAGCAGCAATCGGCCAATCAAACAATAACAAATATTGCGGAACTGCAGATGTTCTTTCAGCATTCCATAGTTATCTGACAGCTGTACCTCAGCCCCCCCCCCCCCCCCCAAAAAAAAAAATCTAACATTATCAATTTTGATCATTATCGCATTTTGATGTGACTCTTGGAGGCTTGAACCAGAACTAAACAAGGCGCTGGTAAACATGTTGGACCCCGCTTGTGCTGTTGCATATAAGTGACGTTTGCAGCCTTGGTGTTCATATGCTGTATTTAGTTAGCCAGACCACTGGACTCCCCATCAGACTGGCACGGCAAGGGATCTTTCCATTTGCAAATAAGCATGGATTTATTTTATGTATGTGTCAGTCAATGCGATTTAGAATGTCGGTTCTCAACCGCCAGACACATAATTCACCTTGGTCACCAAGTTTGGTCAACACTATGCTACATATAGAAGCAAATGTAATAGCACATCATCCTAAAAAACATAAAAGCGATAACAATGGATAATAAAATGGCTGCAGATAATAATTTTCCGTGGAAGCCTAGTAACCATTTAATCTCAGACAGATTAATAGGGAAATGCATTTAGATCTTCAGGTGTTTTTTTCCAGCGTTGTTTTGATTGAGTGGGAACCATTTTAAATGTGTCATAAGTATAGCCTTCACTCGGGGGCTAACTTCCGGCTACCACTCAGCAACACACCAGCTTGGTGGGACGGGCCTGTTGCTAATATACACCCATGCAAGCACACCTGTGAATGTCACTGTCGGGTCTCGTGTGCCAGGCAACGTCAGTTTGAAAATGTCAGTTCACATCAGAGAGACGCATCGTTTTCCCAGGTTTTGTCTAGACGCTTGTTGGGCCGGATGGACGTGACGGAGCCGACTGGGCCTTGTACACTGCCCCCGGCCCCCTCACCTGTGTCATCGGTGGGGGACCCAGGCTTACGTCTCTTCCTGGTATTGACTTGACCAAAGGTTTAAGCTGTTGAACATGTCTTTATACGGGTGTCTATTGATGTGTTTAATGTGCATCCTGTTCTGTGGGGGTTGATTTGTGTACGCGAGTGTGTGCTCACAATTACCTGTGAGTGCGTGTGTGTGTGTGTGTGTGTGTGTGTGTGTGTGTGTGAGGCTGGTTAGATGGGGGCTCTCCAGCAGGGGTACTGTGTGTACCTGCGAGAGGCGGCACACAGCAGGACCGTTCTCCCAGGGACCCGTCAATCAAATCCCGATCTGATCAGGCTGTCAGATGGCGTCGCCCCGTTTCAATCCACAAACAACAACAGGCAGGCCTCCATTGAACAACATAAAAGCCTCCTCCCTCCCTCCCTCCCTCCTCTCAGTCTTCCTCACTCCTGTATGGAGAAGCGCTACTTGTTCAGTTGTTGGGCGGGCAACATGCACGTGCGCTCGCTCCTGTAGCTTTCATTGTGTGATTCTTCCTCGAAGCCCCTCTGAGAAGGAGGAAAAGAGAACCCCCCCCCCCCCACTCCCACTGTTTGTTTTATTGCCGTTTGATTGGCGAGAGTCTAATTGAAGGGCAAAGCCACTTCAGATGCGTTGGGCATTGCAGGGACCCAGCTGGAGGTTTGGAAGTTTGGGAGACGAGCTCTGCCTCTGGGGATGACAATTAAAGCCTTTTTTGTATTGTTTATTAATGAATCAGGCTCTCAATTGTTCTGGCCATTTTCCTTTTTTTTCTTTTTTTCTTCCGCTGTCTAGTTTGTTGGCTGTCTGTCTAATCATGTGAATTGTGGACACAGGAGAGCCTGTGGTCGGTGCCCTGTCTTAGCCAGAGAGCAGGGTGGGTGCACACACACACACACACACACATCAAAAGGGAAACTGGATCAAGGACCAAATGTGAGGGCATTGTAGATTTGTTATACGAGGGAGCAACCGAGCAGGTTGTGGAGCAAACATTTATATTTTTTTATTATGAGCTCATTGATGTCAGATAGGGTTGATGGCCGTCGCAAACACCGACGCAGCTTGAGGGCTCGGGTGGAGTACCTGAAGGCTGAATTCGCTACATCTCCTCAGTGGTTGGTTTTTGACCACCTTGCACATCAACCCTACGTCCAGGGTTCTGTTTGTATTGAGGTATGCTAATACATTGGCTGCATATTGGAATGCTGGCTTGACATGTCCACTTGGTTTGTTTCGCTGTGAAGCCCGTCAGAGTGTTTCATTCAGGCCTCCATTATGTCCTAGCATAGCCCCCCCCCCACTCTGTATCTCTCTGTCAGAATGTCTGTTCTCCCGGCCGTTAAGCTACTCTGATTGGAATGGGAATAACTCACGTGGTGCCAAGCGCTATCTTGGCACGGGGCCACTGTTATCATGTGACATGTTTATTTAACCGTTTATTGCGTTTGTCACGTGACACTACAAAACAAGGGCCAGCTTTTTTCCCCTCACATTAATGCCTCATTTCTCACAATTTCTGTTTAGTCTTCACCCCCCCCTCCCCCCGGCTTGGTTCTGTGAGGTAGAATGGGGCGGGCGCAGTATGTACACACGGTATTATGTGACCCGGCTGGGGCTCGGGGGGGTTCTGTAAACAAATGCAAATGTAATTAGGAGGGAGATTTCATAATAAACTGTAACTAAGACGATTGCGGTAGCCCCCGGTGTTATACACTCTGTGATGTTATTTCTGGTTCTTACAAATCGTGACAGTGTTAATGTGATCGCTGCTGTGCTGAATGAATACAGAGAGGAGTGGATTGGTGTGTGTGTGTGTGTGACTGCACCTGCGTGAACCCTGTGATTGTGGTTGTGTGGGTTTGACAGAGAGGCAGTGAGCGACATCTGGTTGTTAGTATTCTGCTGCGTCTAAGTCACCTGTCTTCTGATTATTAAATAGACCTCCTAAGTCACCTCCTTCCAAACCCCTGGGCCCCACAACTCTGATAGACCCAATGTCACCTCCACCAAAACCCCTGGACCCCACAACTCTGATAGACCCACTGGCACCTCCTTAAAAACCCCTGGGCCCCACAACTCTGATAGACCCACTGGCACCTCCTTAAAAACCCCTGGGCCCCACAACTCTGATAGACCCAATGTCACCTCCACCAAAACCCCTGGACCCCACAACCCTGATGGACCCACTGGCACCTCCACCAAAACCCCTGGACCCCACAACTCTGATAGACCCACTGGCACCTCCTTAAAAACCCTTGGACCCCGTCACCCCATCAAGACCCGTTCTGAGACAAACCCATGTTTTTTTAAAAGGTGGGGGAATCTCAAGTGTTCCTCTGAGACACTTGAGAGGCGGTTGACGTGTTTGTCATCTAAGACACAGTCGACTGACACTTTTACATTAAAGGGGGTCATTATATTTTCCTGGCTGCCAGCGAAAAGTGACATTTTTACAAAGTGACAAGTTTACAGTTTGATAAATCAAATGTATGCGGGAGCGGGGCGGCCACGGTGAGCTGTCAATGGCGCTGCGTCTCCCTCGCTGTCTAAATGATACTCCCAGGCACCACATTCAAATTTCATCCCATTAGCATTTAATTTCGCCTCTAATCCTACACATCCAGCATGTCTCTGTGTGTGCCCTAGCGTGTGTGTGTGTGTGCGGCTGCATCATAACGAGGCGCCTTCCTTCCAAGAGCAATCTCGTTCTGACGCGCCGGCCGGGGTTTATAACGCTCTCACCCCCGACAACTATCATTCTTCCTTGACAATTAAGACTCCTCAAATCTAATAGCAGAGATATTGGAATTACACCCGGGCCTTTTGAGACATGTCAAAGCGTCGCTCGGATGCCTCCTGATACAGCTGTCAAAGAAGGCACTCACACGCACACACACACAAACACACCAGTGTGCAAACACAAGCACACAAATAAATGTACACACGCACATTCACGCATACACACACACACACAGGTTTGAATACACGCACTACAGCACAGAACTATCATGACTCTTCATCTCTCATCCTACTTTAATGTGCTCTGTTTTTCCTTCTCTCAAAAGACTTGTTACTGGCGCTTTTGTTTCATCGGTTTTTCCGTACCCCTTGAGTCCCTTGCATTTTGGAGAGAGAAAAGAGAGATAAAAGTGCTCTTTATTTGCTGGTGCCGCAGATGCTCTGCTCCCAGTGTGCTCTTCTGTTGACTCATCTCAAACCCACAGTAAACGCTGTTGTTCTGTCTCAAACCCACAGTAAACGCTGTTGTTCAGTCTCAAACCCACAGTAAACGCTGTTGTTCTGTCTCAAACCCACAGTAAACGCTGTTGTTCAGTCTAAAACCCACAGTAAACGCTGTTCTTCAGTCTCAAACCCACATAAAACACAGTTTTTCAGTGTCAAACTACAGTAAACAGAGTTGTTCAATCTTAAACCCACAGTAAATACTTCTGTTTAGCGTTAACCAAGAGTGAACACTGTTGTTCCAAAACCACAGTAAATGCTACTTTTCAGTCTCGAACCAACAGAAAACGCAGTGATTCAGTCTCAAACCTACAGAAAACGCAGTGATTCAGTCTCGATCCTACAAATAAAATGCTGTGATTCAGTCTTAATCCGGCAGTACACACTCCTCAGTTTCAAAGCCACTGTAAACACTTGTTTTGAATCTTAAACACACAGTTAACGCTCCTGTTGAGTCTTAAACCGACAGCTAATGCTGTTAGTTGGTGTGAAGTATAAAATACTATGTGGATAACTGTAGTATCTAGACCAATAGCAGAAAAAAAGAATGTTTGACTCTAGATGGCCTTAGCAACTAGATAGCAATCTAGCTAATGTTATGCAATGTGGGTTTTAGAATTTACATTTTTATAGCCTATCGTGCTTGTGGTACAACAAACCTTTTCAATGGTGTCCTTGTTTAGTGGCACAGGAGAGGGACACATCCTAGTTATAGCCTCAGATGCTGTCTATATTGCGTCGTTTTACGCTTTCTACCTAACATCATTTATGGATGGTTCAGATCTCACATTTCTGTAGCCTGTGCTGGATGTTGTGTGTATATGCAGGGAAGTGGAAAAAATAGGACACCCCATGAAAAGTTCAGTTCTTTTTTAAGAAATATGGACATATCAATATTTGGTATTCTTTTAAACAATAGCTATAGATAAAGGTGATGTAATTGAAGCAAAAACAATGAAATGTTAACCATGATATAATTTATTTAACAAAATATTTACAAAGATGCTACTGAGGAAACATATAGGATACCCTATGCCCTATTTGCTGGTATTGCCCTTTGGCTGAAATAAACTTGATAAGACGTTTCTTATAACTGCCAACCAGTCTCTGACATTGAATAGGGAAAGGTTTTTTCCGGTCCTCTACGCAGATTTTTTTCAGCTGTATTATGTTTGTGGGGTTTCTTGCATGTACAGCCTGTTTCAAATCACCCCACAGCATCTCAATAGGATTTAGATCCAGGCATTGACTTGGCCATTCCAAAACTCTAAATTTCTTTTAAGCCATTCCTTGGTGGATTTACTGGAATATTTTGGACCTGTGTCATGTTAGGGTTGGACAAAGACCAGGACCTCTGTAACAATGTTGGACAGATGAATCCAAGGTAGAATTGTTTGGGCGCAGTAACTTACAGATTTATACATAACTTTTCTTCACTTACAACCCCTAGGTCTGTATAAAAACAGCATTGGAACATGTAGGTATTTATTGGAGCTGCAGGTTTGAACGGTTGATTGGCGGTAAAAGAAAATCCTTTGCTAAGATGGCAAAATTAGAAAATGAGTTACCGCCCTTGACTTGGTCTTTAGGACCAATAAATCAAAATTCATCAGTTCATCATGCAGGGTTTTTGTATGCCGTTGAGTAGGCAAAGAAAGCATTATGGTCTGGGGCTGTTTTGCTTGATCCAGAGTTGGTGGCTTTGTGCGTATGGTGGCACACTGAACCAAACAGCTACCACAGCATTTTGCTACTCCATGCTATAACCTCTGGTGTACTTCTAGTTGGTCAGTGGTTAATCCTACAGTAAGATTATGACCCTTAAGGAAGTAATAATTATTTGGTGCAGGAAGCTTTTTAGGACTTCCTTTCGGTCATCAGCGTGCCCAGCTTCTTCAGATTTCTTTATGGTGTTCTGTTATCTCAAAAGATCAAGTATCTTTTGGCAATTTCATAAAATCCTTGTTACTTGTTATTGTATTCATGTTTGTTTGTATTTATTTGAATGTTAGGTTTTTACCCACAAATTTACACTTACTTTCCAATTCTGTCAGTTGACTTGTGCACCGTACTCTATGTATTTTATACCTCAACACTATTGCAGATTCATTTGGAGACTCAAATGTTGAGAAATTCCGATACTATTACCTATTGTTTATGTAAATGGTCCATGAAATATTGTATTTTAATTAAAATGGTTATACAGAATTAGGTTACCAACATAAACTAGGTATACGCTAAGGGCATAGTTAATTGCGTTTTTATTGCCTGTTGCTGTTAGCTTGCACGATTCTTCCCGTTCTTCCTGTCATTAACAAGCTGTTTTCACACACTGGACTGCCACTGACAGGTTGTTTTTTATTACTCATAATATTCTCTGTAAAGCCTAGAAATGGTTGTGAAAAGCCCAGGAGGGGGGCCTCATGTAGCTCATTCTAACATTCAGTCAAATATAAGCTGAAAGCCCAGATGCCTGTTTCCCTGTCTTTTAGGACGGAGTTACTCAGTAGAAACAATTTACATTTTCTGGAAGACCTAAAATAATGTGACCCTGACATTTGGTCGTTATTTTACCAGGAAAGTTTCTCAGTCTTATTTTTCAACTACCACCTGCCCAAAGGTATTTGATTGTAAGATAACGAGACCACACACTGAATCTCATAAATAATGCAAATACACATGTATAAGGGAAAAGATAAACATCAGATGAAAGTCTTGCTTATGGGTCTTTAAATGTGTGGGGAAAGTCTTGCTTATGGGTCTTTAAATGTGTGGGGAAAGTCTTGCTTATAGGTCTTTTAAATGTGTGGGGAAAGTCTTGTTTATGGGTCTTTAAATGTGTGGGGAAAGTCTTGTTTATGGGTCTTTAAATGTGTGGGGAAAGTCTTGCTTATGGGTCTTTAAATGTGTGGGGAAAGTCTTGCTTATAGGTCTTTTAAATGTGTGGGGAAAGTCTTGTTTATGGGTCTTTAAATGTGTGGGGAAAGTCTTGCTTATGGGTCTTTAAATGTGTGGGGAAAGTCTTGCTTATGGGTCTTTAAATGTGTGGGGAAAGTCTTGCTTATGGGTCTTTAAATGTGTGGGGAAAGTCTTGCTTATGGGTCTTTTGCTGTTTCTTCCAGTCATCGGCGGTTGCGCATTAGACATTATAATTGTCCATGGGAGATTATGCTCTGGATCACTGGCGTAATCACATCCCTCAGATGTTTGTAGAAGGCAAATTCCCACCAACAGGTTCATAATAACTAGATCCTTTTAATTGATATGCAGGCAATCTAACTGTTGGCGCTCGTCTTCCTCCTTCAAAGCCTAGCCAACCCGGATCCTAAATACATTCTCCCTGCATTGGAGAAAAACATCTCCCCATAAGTCAATTTCATCCTTCATGCATAAAGTTCCCTGTCCAGGGAATGTTACTTGGTATGTGCTGTTTTGCACAAGCCTGACATGGCATAAACAGATCTGAATTCCTATGGATGGTGGTATGGCCATACTACCCGCTTGGTGTTCTGGTACTGGACAGGCCTGAGATCCATGTAGCCAGATGTTTTGTACTGTGTGTTATGAGACTGCATGGGACTTCCACGTTTAAACAATTTATTTTAACAAACTTGCTGTAAAACATTTCAGGCCAATACAAATAAAAGTGTGTTTGTTATGTCTGATTACTAAATTGTATTTCTGCTTTCTTGCAGACACCTGCAGAACAGGCCAAGGCTCGTCTCCAGCTGGTCCTCCAGGCGGCAGGTTAGTGACTGATCCTAGCACAGTTCATAGCTGCTCTCTGACCCTGTCATGTATAGAGGAACTCCCTGTGTATGACTGATCCTAGCACAGTTCATAGCTACTCTCTGACCCTGTCATGTATAGAGGAACTC
>JACXGK010013270.1:0-13174 GCA_016801125.1 Novumbra hubbsi
GGGGGGGGGGGATACTGTAGAACGGTCGTTTCACCACTTCAGTGCCTTTTAAGAAATGTAACTTTTATAAAGTATTTCCGCAAACTTAGATATTATGAAGAGCATGTTCTATACTTCATAAATTGTTTTGCTACTCAATTGGTTAAATACAAATTTGCAAATGCTTTAAAGTAATTTTCTACATTTATTGCTTCATGCTGGTGAAAAAATGAACAACATACAAATTCCACCATTGTTACAATACAGTACTTATTTTAGATAGGGTTTGAAGTATTTGTGCAACTGGGACAAATCAATTCAAAACTGTGGTAGCCTACTAAGTGCACTTTTTCAATACACATTTAATCAATAAAGGCATGGCACAATTTATCTTAATAACAGTAGCAAATTGAGGTCCAAAATGGGGTTAATTTCATTGCATCGAATTTTGCTTTGAATTCTACTTCCTCAGATCATGGGCTGCATTGTGTCAATGCGTCCACTCATCACATACAACTCCAGCCTGTTTTAAACTAACTGCCCCTGAAAGACTGAGACACAAGCCAAAGATATATTGTCTGATTCAATGTTCTCTGATTATACACAAACTCTTGAGTTAGTACTGTCAGGATTATTTATATCAAATCTTTTTTTGATAGATGACGGGCACATGGGTTCCTTGTGGGTGTTGTGTAGGTGTTAGCAACAACGTGACAGAGATATTTATAACAGAACATAATGATGTTGCACTGTCTTGGGGACACCATGTGACGTCTGAGGCCATTTCATTTAATATGAGAGGTTCGACATTCCAATTCAGTGTTGGCAATTAAAATATCAAAAGGACGCAAATGTTTCATTTTGTTCAATATGATGCCAGTCTGTCTCTCTTTCTCTGAGGAACATATTAGGCTTATTTAGTCACATTATGGGTAAATAGAGCTCTGCCATTGGCCCTCCTCCAATCGCCCAGAGGACGGAAGCTCTCATGAGGAACATTTCAGGAACCACGTGGTCCCGGTTCCTCTTGACCCGCGACCGGTTCCTGATGAGATCTCTTCAAATGCCAGGACCGGTCTGGGAAATGAAATGAATGAACTTGTGAACTTGTGCACAAATATGTAACCCCAGAAGAGATGTCCTCTAGCAGGCTCCCACGTTGAATGCATTATAACACGAGTCTGTCTGGCAAGCACGGCGTCCCAGGACCCACGAGTCGGAAGGGGTTTGCAGCACAAACAGCCCAGAGTGCAAAAAAGAAAAACAGCTGGGGTACAAAGATATTCAATGACAATCCACCACTTCACTGCGCGCAGTGTAAACAGTGTAAGACATAGAATACTGAACAGCCCACGACCTTCAGCAAAGGTCTGGCTACTAACATAACACCAATTAAAAATATGTACACTAATACTTGGAGACGGCATTTTGAAGTGCCCCTGCATAATAGCAGGTGATCTTGCAATACCTCTTAGCTACAGCAGTATGCTTCTTGCCCCCCCCCCCCCCCCGCAAGGCAAAGTACACCTCTCATCTCTAATCTATTATTCACAAAGAGGAGCCAGAAAGACGAAGACTGCGGGAGGCAGATAACGTTCTCCCTTCTCCTCCCCTCTCCCCCCTTGCCCTCCCCGTTCCATCCCCCGTACATTCCCATTCTCCGCGCTTCCATTGTGTCGGAACACAAACGGAATGATTGGCTTTTGTTGCGCGTGGGAAAAACCTTCCGTATTCTGCTCGGAATTGGAAACCAGACTTGTCATTCGGAGCACAAAATCTCCCCCCCCCCCAAAGCTGCCGGATTGTTCAAATAACGACGCATTTGAACCGATCAAATTAAACTTTATCTGCTTCTGATGTGATCTTTTCCCACATCTATTTCCTGAATATTAATAATGTAAAGGGCAGGTGATAGGAAAGAGGATTGTGGGAATGGGATGAGGGGTGCAGTATTTGTTTTGTCATCCATTATTTACACTCTCATTTATTTTTTAAGGGATGTCATGGTTAGAGATTAGAGGATTGATCTGTAGTCAGCATTGCTGGTCTGCCTTCAAATGTTTATTGTGATAACTAAGGTCTGTGTGGGAATTAAACGCTGTACACACAAGCATATTTTAATGATACTCCGTTCCAAAGATATAACTTTCAGTTACTAAAATACTTAAAAAAAAAAATAATTGTACTGTACCTTTTTTTCTTTAAACAAGTTTAATAGACTTAATCAGATTACTTGAATGTAACTTGAGATTACATTCTCCCTAAGTAAGATGTAATAGAAGAAGACTGAAATTCTCCATCCAGTTCAGTTAGTAGTCATCAAAGTAGTTACTTGTGATTGCACTCACTAAGGTAGAAAGAAGTTACGCCTGCACCTTTTTTGCAATGCTTGATAGAATGTATTCATTTTTTCATGCAAATATTCTTTCTGAATTTAAAAGGAATCCAAGAAGTAATCATGTCATTTTTAATAATGTTATATTTGTTAGTCATTCCTCAGCCCTGACACTGCAGAAGGATGAAAGGCCTACAGTGTACTGATGAACTATAATCATTGTAATTTACTCTGCAAGCGTTCCCTAAGCAACAAAGCAATTCTACAGTCACACATTTCCCCACAGCAATGGAGTCAAATTGATTTCTTTTCTCCAGTAGCAGCAAATCAGTGAAAAGATGATTTACCTCATCTCTCAAACATGTTTCAGTATTAATGAACAAGTGTCATTCTTATTAGTGGCCATGTAGATAGTGTTATAGATGTACCCTTCAAAATATCATGTTTGTCCCAAAATGGTCTGTTATCTAGATATGTTGTATACGTTTTATATCCTGTCTAGTTTTGTTTTATTATATTTGGTTTACTATGTAGTTGTTGTTTTTTTTAAATATAGTCAACTATCTAATTGTGTTTTTTTATATATGGTCTACTATGTAGTTGTATTTAAAAAATAAAAAAGGTCTACAGTGTAGTTGTGTTTTTAAAATGTGGTCCACAAAGTAGTTTTTTTTTTTTAACTTTTAGTCCGTAATGTAGTTACATTTTATATATTTAGTTAAATCTGAGTTTCTTGTTTGTCCTCCTGCATCACTTTGGCCAGCATAATCACATAATGAGATCTGACAACAGACGCCATTTTGCAATCAATGTGTGAAAGGTACATCTTGAGAGGGACACAGCAAACCATTTTGCAAATACAGTCTATCACCTCTCCCCTCGGGTTACAAAGCAAGCCTTCATCTGTCTCCATATCCATCTCTCAGACATGATTAACTCCCAGCGACAGGACTACATGAATAATTCCTCATGCCCAAACCACCGTCATCTTAACCAGGGAGGCAGATTGCTTCCACATAACCGCCATTGTCGTTGATCCTGAGAACTCTCTCCGGTCAAGGCCCACTTGAATTATGTAGAAGTTACAGGTATGGGGGGTGGGTTAGGTATATTCAGTGAAAGCCCCCGTACAATAGTGATAAATAATGATGCTTCCCAAGAGGCTATTAGTGGTGGGGTAAGGAGGTGCATTTGAACATCCTGCGTTCAGGCTTGGTTAACCTCCCACAGGGTAGGGGGATGGAGGAATGAAGTACTTGACACTGTTAGGAGAGGAGGATGGTGTTAAGAAACCACTGTGCATTACTTTGTACAGGTGGAAATTTAGCAGTGAGCTCCTGGACAGTCTGCGGCATTGCTTCGTAGCGTTGGATGTGCTGATAGTTAACGTCCCTAATGGCAGTCAGGGTTGGCAGCAGATGGAGGTCTGTGCGACCCTTCAAGTATACGCCTCCCCAGACCAAAACTGACTCATCAACAAACCAGTCATGCTGGATGATGTTGCATGGTAACAATTACCACGGTGTCTCCAGACCCTTTTTGCGTCTGTCACACGTGCTCAGTGGGAACCTGCTCTCATCTGTGAAGAGACCGTGGTGCCATGGGTGGACCAGCCCTTTCTCTGGAGAGTGTCAATCAAGTATCAGGTGGCACGGTGCTGGGCAGTGAGCTCAGGTCCCAATAGAGGACACCGGGCCCTCATGCCAAAACTCATGGAGTCTGTTCCTGACAGTTTGGTCAGAAACATGCACACCGGTAGCCCACTAAACTGTGATGATTGTGTGTGCACTTATTCTGTATATAATATCCAGACAAAATAGTCATGATCCCCGCTTTTGGGCTCAGTTATTCTATGTTTCCAACCAGGAAGCTAGTCAGATTGATGTAAGTGAGAACATCAGTAAGCCTTTGCAGACTGTGACGAAACCAAGAGGTCCTCACTGACTGGGACTTGCTTGGCCAATGCCTTGCCCCCATAGACGTCCCAGCCGCACTTTAGCCAGCGGTATAGTCAAGGCTTAAGTATAGACTGTGGTGGATAGCTTGTCACTACAAAAGAACACTTCAGTTTGCTGTGCCACCTGGGAGCAGCCAGTTAGGGTATTTGAGTCCACTTCCCAACTGTGTATTCTGTGTTGTAAGGGAGTTAGAGATCCATGTCTTAATTGCCTGACAGTTGGTGTAGCCTGTGGGACCTAGGGACAGCGCAAAGACACAGAGACCTGATGTGCGTGTGTATGTTTGTCTGTGTGTGTGTGATCCTGGTTTTACTATTAAGTGGGGACCATCAAGATAGTCAAACCTGACAATTCAGTCCCCACAAGGAACAACGCTGAGGGGCAAGGATCATTGAAAGTACACTCTGATGTGACAGTGTAAAACTGACTTTTAAGGTCTGAGGGTTGAGGGCCAGGGGCTGTCTACTCTTAGCATGGAGCGCAGCAGATGAAAATACCATAGTGGCAGCCATATTGGATTGCATAACTGCACTGTTGCCATCTTTTGGTCTTCAGAAACAATGAACATGCTTTACCGGCTGGCCTGAAGATAAGAACATACATAGTAATACACTGAAAACCAATCAAGTGCACTTTTAAAATGAAGAGCTTTAATGCCAAAAGTAGTGACAGTTGAGCTGCCACCAACACAAAAAAGACAAAAACTGAACTTTGCTGGCGTATGTAATTATGAAACAGTCTGTAAATTGTTTCTAACACCAAGGAGCAAATACATCACTTTAAGGTTTTGTGCAGAATTGGATACTCATGATTTGATGGGTTTTGTACCACTATAAATGTGATTATAGTGTTTCAAAATTGCAGCATTAGAAGACTTCAATTTTAACGTTGATTAATGTGATCTGATAATTTGCCATTTTGTCATTTTGAAAGGCATTGCTGAACACATTGCTCAACTCACCAGCAGTAGCTAGAGTTTTATCAGGATCCAGTATTGTCCTTTGCCCATGTATGGAAGTGGAACGCCAAAGCAATTTCCAAAATATTGCCGATATTATCAATAGTTCGGCTACAAGCGCGTTTGCTTTCTTAATTATTTCGTTGTATGAATGAAAAAGATGTGTTCTCATGCTGCGTTAACCTGAATTTTCAAGAGAACCATTTTGGCAGTGTCAGAATACTTGTGTGTTTCCGACACATTCTAGGACACTACTTTTCAGGTTTCCGCACACAATCACAGTGTTTTGAGCCGTTCTGTATTCAAAATGTGTATTTCTCTTCTTTCCTGTACTCCAATTTGTACTTGCTCACCCTCTGGCGTCTCTTCTCTGTTCGTCTAACCCCTCGTTCTTTCTCTTGCACACGTTCCGTGTTCCTATGTGTTGTTTCTTGTGATTGTCTTTATGCTTCTATCCGAGGTCTGTTGATTGTCACGTCCAAAGCCTCGTCCCTGGGGTATGCTGACTGGGTCTGCGATGGCTTCATTGTTTCACAGCTTTTCTTTATCGCATTGTTTTTCTCACCAGTATGTGCTACATTTTCTTTTTTATCTCAAAACTGATAGAAGATAATCAAACCAGACTTCTGGTGTTGTTGGATCCATGGTCACATAGCTAGGAAATGTTATAGTAGATAACCTATTGTCACATCCTTAAGACAGGCTTGAGTACGGTGGCTGCTAAATGATTGATTCCCTTCTCCCTCTTTAAAATACATTTGACTATTACTTATTCTGACAGCTTTTTTATAATAATAATGAAACTGTTTGATAAAACTGTGTTTAAACCAGTTTGTTTATGATGTTGAATACATAATACCATTTCTGCATCAATGCCTTTAAAATAGAGCAGGCTTTCAATCAGGGCCGGCCTTATACATAAGCAACATAATCGTCCGCTAGTGAGCCTCAGGCCACTAAAGAAGACTGGGCCCCCAAATCAACTTTTGCTCAGGGCCCCCAAAAGGCTGGGGCCGGCACTGCCTTCAGTCATCACATTTAATCAAATTGAAAAAAATACGAAAAGTTGATGTAATGTCAATTTGAATGTGTGTTGCAAGGGTATTGTCTGAACAGTATTTTACGGAAATGTGACATAATCAATTCAAGGGGAACTGTAGAACCTTTTGCAGTTCTAGCTATTGGTTTCTTAAATGAATGAACCTAACAACACTCCAAGGGAACTATAATATATCCCATTCTATCGATGGAAACCCAAAAATCGACTTATCAAAACATACTCTGTCCATAGTTCCCTCTAATCAACCATGTACCACACCCAGGCTCTGGAGCCAGCAGAACTTTTTAACATAAGATGTTGTGACGCTACACTCACTCACGTGAACAACACAACTTATGACTGGATGTATGTATTGTCTCAGGTCAGCGTTAATGGACAAAGTCCTGACCATGCATGCTTTCGCCAGAGAGGAGAGAAGAGAAGCGGAGAAGTAGGAGAAACGAAGAAGAAAGAGGAGGAGGAAAGGAGTGGGGGAGGAGTAAGGCTATAAATGGTACTGCATGTCCTTCCCTTCCCGACACAATGTGGAAACCAACACAATGTGGAACCCGACACAAAGTAGCCCCGGGTTAAACATGCCGGCTGGCTGGTTGTCTTGCGATGCTATTCGTCAGCTATATTTTCAATTTCACGGACACGGGCCATTGATCTGTCCCCTGAAAGTGGCAGTCCACCAAGCCAACCGGAGCAGCCCTATGGCTCCCACATCAGACACATAGCTGTGATCAGCCCTGGCCTTGGACTCTCACATACACATCACTGTGATCAGTCTTGGCCTGGTACTCTCACAGACACATCACTGTGATCAGCCCTGGCCTGGTACTCTCACATACACATCACTGTGATCAGCCCTGGCCTGGTACTCTCACATACACATCACTGTGATCAGTCTTGGCCTGGTACTCTCACAGACACATCACTGTGATCAGTCCTGGCCTGGTACTCTCACAGAAACATTGCTGTTATCAGTCTTGGCCTGGTACTCTCACAGACACATCACTGTGATCAGCCCTACCCTGGTACTCTCTCACAGACACATCGCTGTGATCAGCCCTGGCCTGGTACTCAATCACAGACACATCGCTGTGATCAGGCCTAGACTGGTATTCTCTCACAGACACATATCTGTGATCAGCCCTGGCCTGGTACTCACTCACAGACATATCTGTGATCAGCCCTGGCCTGGTACTCACTCACAGACACATATCTGTGATCAGCCCTGGCCTGGTACTCACTCACAGAGACGTCATGGCAAACAAGAAGGTTCATAACCGACACTAACGTTGCTAAGCTATTAATGGTTATGGATAAGATCAGAAGGTCATCCGATTTTAACCATAATTATGGAAATAGTCAGGTACTGCCTGACGTCCATTCCATAGGTATAATTTATATGGCGTGAAGAAGACTTTTTGAGTGTGATTCTCAGCTCCAACCTTCTTATGCTGAGAGACAGGATAGGGCAGTCAAGGGTTGGACTAGCGTGAAATATGCAACCCTCTCTGCAGAAGTGGGTTTTGCAGTTTGAATTGGTATTCACATGTGGCATACAATAACACATTGTAGATAAGATATATTATATATCTGAAATGTTGTGTTTTACGTGATGAAGGTTGTTGCCGCAACTCGGCTCCAAAGTTATCCCCCGCAGAAAGAAAGACGTGGTTAGTAATTGAAAACGTCCCTGCTCATACGTTCTGATTAACAGCTGGATGTGTACATCTTGTCTTGCTGTCTCATGAAGCATGGTTGCTTTGTCAGCTCATGGGACATGAGAAGGAGAAAATAAAAGTGGCTCCATCTGAAGATTGAGCTTCAGCGCGTCCACAGCCACACTGGTTTTATCTGGCAGATAGAGCAATCTAGGGAGGCATGAGAGCATTAAATTAAACTGGGAGGAATCAGTCATGCAGCCGCAGCTATGCCCCCTGGGAAATGTATTCACAAAAATGGAAAGTGTATCTCAGGAATGATGTCTGGAGTGCTTTAGGCTCATTGACTGTTAGCCTGTTAGCAAGCTTAGTAGCCTGCTAGCGGGAGTTGCTTTCTGTCACCATGGAGCATCATTGACGTGACGCTATAGAACCACTGTTAATTACTGTAAAGATGATCTAAGACGTCCATGATAATTCTGACATGCTGGAGTGGCTGGGAAATGTAAATCAGAATCCCCTCAAAGAGCTTCCATCCCGCAGGTTTTCTTTGGGCATTAGTCTGGGCTGGGGGGCGGACAAGCCAAGGTCAAGTTTAGCTTTGGTTTCATTGCGTCACTCGCTTGGGTCGGTATGTTACAGTCATTATACAACTGTGGCGGGTCGCGTTATGTTCTGCATTGTGAACATTTGATTAGGTCCGTGTTACATGTATTCCGTTTTTCACATCCATTGGAGGGAGAGTGTTCACCCACATTTAAGTCTGGCCAGATGTGTTTGCATGAATAAAGATATCAATTTAGTGGGGGGAAAAGGAGAATCACAATTGTTACATAACCGTTCTTTGAAGTGACTTTCCACTAATAATTTAATAGGGCATAGCTAATGTTGTCTAATTTGTTCTAATTGAATTTGACCATGCAATTTGAATGGGCCTGATAAGACCATACAGTCCCAGTAGTAGTGTGAAGTCCCTTCCTTGCAGTTCGCACTCCTGCTGGTTGCCTGCAGCATGAGCCATCACAAGTAGCCAATCATAAGCCAATATGAACATAATCCAGCCAATCACATGGCCTTGAATTTAAAAGCGAAAGGGCTTTTTTTTATGATTAGCCTACTATTAGGATTTTCTGTAAGGTGTTTTCTTAGATTGTTACATGACATTAGGCATTCACTGCAGAATTACTGTTGCTATTCCATCCCAAGGTTACAAGACGTGTGCTGTCTGTTTTGTATCGTATGCTGCCACGGTATCCACAGATTCTGCATGTGGTCTAATTTCTTTGAAATGGCCTCTTGAAAGCTGCCCTGCTGCATATGTTGTTGCATAATGTACTGTGGGTATTGTCAAGTCACAGAATCATGTTCATCTCTTAACACTGTTTAAATGGTGGTTGGAATGTGTGGGGTGAAGCTTAACCTTTTGAATGAGAAATTGTTGTTTTGCTACTGAATGCTACATTGCGAAAAATATCCACCTCAGTCAGGTTTCTACTGTCAATGCAAAGGAAAAAAGAATGACTGTTTCTTTACACCAGTTGTTTAAAGAGCAAAAAGGTCGCATGTCTCGATACTGGTTTATATAAGCGGGCAATAAAAACACATTTCCTCTGTACTCGAAACATCCCGTTTACGGCTACAGTACATCGTCTTTGAGGAGCACCTCTCAGTGTCGGTTCTGCATACTTCCCTCCACGCCTCCTCTTCCACGCCTCCTCCACGCCTCCCCCTCCAAACAAGGTGATTGATAGCTTTTCACATAATCCATTATAGCTCCCCATTGATTTAGACTGGCAATCAAAGATTTCTGGTGAACTGCTGCTGTAGAGTCTCTCTCCGTGGAGACTGTTCCCTCTTACAGGAGGCGGGGGCCATCAGCCCCCACAGTCAGCCTGCAGTCGGCTCTCAGTCTTAGATCGGGCCCAACTGGCAGTCTTCTCCCTAAACAAGTGCACTACTTTTAACCAGGCTCCTACAGGCCATGGGACTAGAGTGCCATTTGGGCTGTTGTCCCTGTAATCACCAGGCTACGTGAGTAATGGCTATGGAAGCAATCACAGGGGACATGCTTCATCTCTGGAGTCCTCCATCCATCACACTGCCTCCCCTTCATTTGACTGAACGTATGCCGACGTGAAATATGACGCCCTGTCGGAGAGAGAAACAGAGAGGGAGGGAGAGGGAGAGTGGGAGCAAGAGAGCGATGCAGAGGGGAGGTGTTCTACTGTACATAGTAATTCTATACGCTCGCTCTGACACTGCATTTCATGTATTGACACATCTGACCGGCTTTGTGTTTCTGGAAGACTACCGACCGAGGAGGTTTCTCAAAATCATGACATCAGAGGCACATGTAAAATGTCTTTACCAACAGCATATTCCATCAAGTAGTGTCAGATATTTTACTTGCGTCAACAGAATATCGTATTTCAGAAAGCAAGTAGAATAAATTTTTGGTTAAAAAGGTTGGAGATGTTCGGTTGATCAGGCTTCATGCCCCTGGCCCCCACAGACACCCTGTCACCCCAACTAACCGTCACCTGGATATTCTGTCATACGGACACACAGACACAACGTCACACAGACAACCCAACACACAGACACAACATCACACAGACACCCCGACACACAGACACAACGTCACACGAGCTCACGGACACCCTGACACCCTGACACCCCGACACACAGACACCCTGACACACAGACATCCCGACACACATACACCCCGACACCCCGACACACAGACACCCCGACACAGACACAACGTCACACGAGCTCACGGACACCCTGACACCCCAACACACAGACACCCCGACACCCCAGACACACTGGTACTTCGAGTCAAAAATATATCTTAATAAAGTGAGTAATGCATTCAGGTAGTGTGCTTAGCTCAAGGTTTTCAGCTTTATAGGGTTAATTTAGCCTGTCAGCCCAAGGGGTGCTTTGCAGTGAATCACCATCACAGACTGAAGGAGGCAAACATGGTATTGATTAAGATGCTTTAATTAGAGTTCATCCCTCCACTGAAGGTAATAGAACATCAGGATAACATTATCACTCAGATCCCCTGCAGTGTGTGTGTGTGTGTGTATGTGTGTGTGTGTGTGTGGGTTGTCCCCTTTGGGTAAACAGATGGTGACTCACAAGTCAATATTAAGATTCACTCATGATGTGCTTCTCATAAAGTTCATCTCCTGAACCAATGACTTCACCACTCCTTTCACCAACACCGCATCCCCTGATGCTATGCTGTGCTCTGAACAGACCTGGCACTGCAGCTTGTGGAACTCTTTGGAAATGTTAATAAAGTTGTAACACTTTGAATGCCACTGTTCTGGGCAGGAAGTCCCTGGGCCTGGGCTGAATGCTGATACTCAATGACTTAATTTACTTATTACTCTGAGCTGTCATGGCTGCCACTGCCAGCATCAATTAAGGGGCCACAAACAGGAGCACTGCGCTCTCTCCTTGAGCCTCCTCTTTCACTGGAGTTTAACTGGCGGACAGTCAGATGACTAGATTTACCAGGGTAAGTGGCGTATCAAGAGGTGCAGAAGCAGATTAAATACCCGCAGTCATTACTTAAATTTGCCTTGACTAAAACACTAAGTGCAAATGGGCAGGTACCATTAAATCTTTTAGATGTTAGGTGATGTGTAGAGAGGGCAGGGCTCTTGACACGGGAACGCTCTACTCGTCATGAAGCAATGCAAGTGTGTTCGTTGTCATTTTGTGCTCACGCCACCTTCCTGAACTCTTGAACGTTTGTCAATGAGCGAAGTAAAACCAGCGGGGGAGACAATGTCAGCTGGATATCTGGAGGATCTGGAAGGTTCTAGGCTTCTCTCCCCAACACACAGATAAGAGTGGGAACTAGAGCTGACCCCGTTTAGTCAACTGCTCTAGGTTAAAATAAGTCAATCAGAATCCATCGGCAGTCTCTCGTGAGACAGCCTTCCTCATCGTAAACGAGTCTGTCTCTGTAGCAGACCGTTCCCCGCTCGTCTGCCAGGTGTGGTAAAGGCATGTTCTTCGACGTGCTAGTTGGAATTGTAGTGGATTTAGGTCACTGTCTTTGGTTTGGTCTTTGGTTTCACCAATATTAGACAATTGCCAACACTAGACAATCACCAATATGAGACAATTAATAACACTAGACAATTACCAACACTGGACAATCAACAACACCAGACAATTAAGGAGTGGTACAGCATCAAACTAGTAGACCATTTTCAGGGTGAAGAATGAAAAGCTGTGGGATGCAGTTGCTTGAATGTGGATCAATATCCTTGTGGAGCTTTTCTTGTTGAATTCTTTTAGTTGTTAATTTAGGCTGATATATTCACATTTTCTACTTCTGTTGGATAAAGTTGAAGGTATTTGACCTTTGACGAGTTCTATTAAATTAAAATAAGCAATGGATTGGGCGGTTACAGGTGCATACTAACATGGGTTTATCATTAAAATCATATCTTGGACCTGACCTATTACCTTATTATAATCCGAAACCTAAAACTCAAACAAAATAACAGAAAACTACATAGAATTAGTATAATACACTTCAAACTGAATTGAATAGCTTGATATATCTAAAAACAAATCTGCATATAAATATATTTTAAATGACACATCTATAATAACCGTGGTATGGTATAATTTAGAAACGGGTCTGAATCTGAATCAAGGACACTCAAATGTGAAGCCTGTCAAGCGTGACTTGAAATGTTAATGTTCCACAGAAGTGGGTGGCTTTCTGCCGTGGTTTGAGAGGTTCTTAACACATCTCAGCTCTCACACGCGGAGAATGAGAGTGTGAGATGTTTTTTTAAGAGATGTCAAATGTTGTGTAATTACTCCAGCAGGACTGGTTAGAGGAAGGAGGCAAACTGTGCAGATATGGCTGTCTCAGCAGGTCAGAGGTCAAACCCCCGAGATGGAAGTCAACTGACCACAGAGAGTCTTCCCACAGATTTCTGCTTGAGAGAGCATTATAATATAGCCTTGCCGTTTGACACAGTCTGTAGGCTTCACTGTCCCTCTCCCTCTCTTTCCCTCTCTCTCCCTCTCTCTCTCTCTCTCTCCCTCTCTCTCCCTCTCTTTCCCTCTCTTTCCCTCTCTCTCTCTCTCTTTCTATTGCTCCCTCTCTTTCCCTCTCTTTCCCTCTCTCTCCCTCTCTCTCCCTCTCTCTCCCTCCCTCTCCCTCTCTCTCCCTCTCTCTCCCTCTCTCTC
>JACXGK010013271.1:0-13179 GCA_016801125.1 Novumbra hubbsi
TATTTAAATCTGAAGTTGGGGCAGAGGCAGATTATGGATCTTGTATATTTAAATCTGAAGTTGGGGCAGAGGCAGATTATGGATCTTGTATATTTAAATCTGAAGTTGGGGCAGAGGCAGATTATGGATCTTGTATATTTAAATCTGAAGTTGGGGCAGAGGCAGATTATGGATCTTGTATATTTAAATCTGAAGTTGGTGCAGAGGCAGATTATGGATCTTGTATATTTAAATCTGAAGTTGGTGCAGAGGCAGATTATGGATCTGAATGAGATCTAAAATTGGGGCAGAGGCAGATTATGGATCTGAATAAAATCTGAAGTTGGGGCTGAGGCAGAGGCAGAGCAAGGCAAAGGCAAGATTGAGGCAGTGGCTGAGGCAGAAAGTGAGGTAACAGGCAATAGTGGTTCTAGTAGTATGGGTCCTTGGGCAAACCCACCTTTTGAGCTCATCCCACATAAAGTCTGACACCCTAAACATTTTATTTTAGCATTTTCCTGCTGACTACACACATTATCATGATGAAACTGAAATGATATCCAGTGGTTTAAACATTTTCTCTTTTTGTGTCAATTTGGCACTGGAGCATCAAGACTAAACCAATTGACCTTGGTGATGGGCAGACTGGTTTTATATTAAACATAAGGATTTGAATATGAAAAAAAGTTAACAAAAATATGTTTGTGAAACTCTATATTTACATTATTATGACTTGAATGTGGCATGTTTGATAGCATATCGTAGTGTGACTAATTGCATTAGCACTCCACAAATTTAGAAGTGTGCTATTTGATAGATTCCCCCTACCTTAGACTTCCAGTGAGGAGACTTGCTATCTCCTACTTCTGAGTGGGAGACCCTACTCACAAACTAGAATCAGGACGCCAACTCCGACAGGGTTAATTGACCCATAGAAAAAGACACCAGGGATGAGGCAGAAAAAGACACTGGGAATGAGGCAGAGAAAAGGATGAGGCTCAGGATGAAGCAGAGAAAGAAGCTGATGTTGGCCATAAGGCAGGTAAAGAGGCATTATTTGAGGCAGAGAAAACAAATAGGCAGGAGTTGAGAAACAGAAAGAGGCTGAGGCGGTGGTTGAGGCAGAGAAAAGGATGAAGTTGGGGTTAAAGAAGACAAAGAGGCTGTGGCTGAGGCAGAGAAAAGGATGAAGTTGGGGTAAAAGAAGACAAAGAGGCTGTGGCTGAGGCAGAGAAAAGGATGAAGTTGGGGTTAAAGAAGACAAAGAGGCTGTGGCTGAGGCAGAGAAAAGGATGAAGTTGGGGTTAAAGAAGACAAAGAGGCTGTGGCTGAGGCAGAGAAAAGGATGAAGTTGGGGTTAAAGAAGACAAAGAGGCTGTGGCTGAGGCAGAGAAAATCATTAGTTTGGAGATGAGTCTCTCAACCACCCTCCCCCTCTCTTTATTTTCCTCTATCTCTCTCTATCTCTCCCTCTCTGACATTCTTTCTTTCCCTTTCTCCCATATTATTTCTGCCCTGGCCGACTGTAAATGAAAAGCGGGCGGCTATGTATCTCATTGTGTCCGGGGTAATTTGTGGTAATTAGACCTATTAGGTGGAGGTTAATGAGGGCTGACACGGGCAGATGAAAAGGCTGGGCGGAGTGGACTGACGGAGAGACAGCAAGCAGGTCCTCTCCGCTGACGCAGCTGGTGAGTCCAGGCCCAGGGAGTTCATCGGTGGCTCCAGGACATCTCCCACCAGGGGGTTGACAGGCCTGACCCTGCCCAATGGGTCTGGTGATGGGTTGGGGGGCTGGAGCAGGGGGCGAGGGGGTTAACTGGTGCCCAGGGCTTTGTAAAGGAACAGCTTCTGGACAAATCACTGGAAAACCTTCAGAAAAACCTTTCTGGAAAAAAAACACCCTACAACATCTGGACATACTGCTGTATCTTCACACGGGGCATTTAGACAAAGCTGCCCGTGTCTGAATTGGCAAGCTGCCCGTAATCTCGGCACAGTGCACTAATTTGACCAGGGGTCATTAGGTATAAGGCGTCATTTGGAAGACACATATCCATCTTTGCCCCCCCGGACTACAGAGCCCTGGCCGTCCTCAGGTTAATCCATTCTCCCGTTCACGCGTGGTGCTCTTCCAGGGCACAGGAGAGCCAGCCCTGCTGTCCAGCCGGCCTAATGGTCTGCAACCATGTACACAGTTTATCTTCAGCTCGGAGAGATAATGAGCGGGGAGGAGCTCCACCCAGCCGGCCCTGTCAGGCCCTGTCAGGCCGGGGGAATCCATTAGCAGGCAAATAGTCCGGCGTCACGCGAACGTGCCAACAAGCGGCGTGCGCCTTCGACTGCCGAGCGGCGCGCTCCTCTGTCAGACCAGGTCCCGCGGAGTGTGTGGTCAGCGGTGTTCACAGCCCAGCGAACAGCTGTTCAATTCCATGTTCATTTACATCCTGTCCCTGGAGACGCAGCCGCTGTGAAATGTGCTCCTGATACGGCACGGAGAGCAGCGCGAAGAAACACAGGAGGCCGCGGCCCTCGCTCGGCTCGTGTTGCTCACACCTCCACGGCCGCCTCACAAACACGGCACTTCATAGTGCACTTCTCTGCTCCAGCAGGTAATGCAATATATATATATATATAGGGAGTAGGATGTTGTTTGGGAAGCATTTGATATCCCCATCATTTTCTCTACGGCTCAATTAAAGCAGAGCCCCCATGATGGGAGTGTTGGTGTTGCGTTTTCATTAGGTTGTTAAAGTGTTTATTCTGTCGTGTGTGATTTTTATTTCAGCTTCCTCACCGGTGGTGGAGAGCTGAAGCACCGTGACCGCCTGCCCTTCAAGGGGGGCGGAGGGCTGCTGTGGATGGACGGACGGAGTGATAAAGCGATGGAAGAGGCGGCAAGATGGAGGGGTGGAGTGACCTAGAGGTGGAGGGATGGAGTGACCTAGAGGTGGAGGGATGGAGTAATATGGAGGTGGAGGGATGGAGTGATGTGGAGGTGGAGGGATGGAGTGATGTGGAGGTGGGGGGATGGAGTGATGTGGAGGTGGGGGGATGGAGTGATGTGGAGGTGGGGGGATGGCGAGACAGAGGGGTGGAGAAACGGAGGGATGCGGGAAAGGAGAGGTGGAGGGACGTCCGCGTAGGACTATTCATCACTGTAAGTGGTGTGTCCCAGTCTACTGAGGAGGAACGCTCCTCCTCTCCTCCCCTCCGTCCTCCTCTCCCCCACTCCTCCCCTCCTCCCGGGCACCAGCGCTCATAAATAAGGCCCCATGACCACGCATCCACCCCCCCCCCCCCCCACCTCGGCATTAGGATCCGTCAGGCGGAACGCGGCCGAGCCTTTCCTGCCAAGTGTCCGGCAGCATATTCAAACCCTCGTCAACCCCCCTACCCCCTCCCTCCCCCTCTGACCCCCGCCACACAACCCCAAGAGGGTCGTTCGGGGTGGGGGCCAGGGACGCTCCGTGGTGGCGCAGCTCGGAGAGGTTTAGGGTCACGGTGTCCTCCAAAGCGCACCACCGGAGCTGCTCTCACACCGTATTAGCCCGTCATTTCACAGGGAACGACACCTACGGAGGCCCAACAGCGAGTGCATATCGACACCGCGTCATTTCCCGCTGTGCCCGTCGACCGGCTGATGGATGTGAGGCTGCCGTGCCGGGGAACGGTGAAATACGATGATGGGGACGACTCCGCTTCTGTCTCCTCAATAAGTGGCGGATTTATCTGGGACGCCTACTGACGACCAGGAGCTACTCCATGGGCTGTGCAGAGGCATTGAAAACACACGATTGTTTTAGGGGCGCCTAAGACACCCGAGCTAATTATCATCCATTACTTAAACCAGCAACTGTTCATTGAGCTATGCGGTGCATCGCGTCTCCATGTCAACCGTGGTATATTGACACGGCACCAAGCGCGGGAACCTAATGATGAGCCCGTAGTCACTTGATTAGGGCTGAGATAAGGCCGTGACCTTGAGCGAGACAACGAACCCCCCCCCGAATCACTTTGCATTTACTGTAATGTCTCTCTCTCCCTCCCTCTCGACCCCCGCTCTCTCCGTCTCTCTCTCTCTCTACCCCACCCGCGCCCCCCCCCGTGTCTCTGATGTTGCGAGTCTCCCCCTGTGGGTGTGCATGTCGACAACCACAAATCGCATCCTGATACCCGTCCGGGCCGTCAACATGTTGCCTTTGAGGTCGGTGTCCCCAATGGAACGTTAATGGAAGTAGAACCATGGTAATTAGGGGGAGAGCGTAATGCTGCACTCAGACAGCCACTGGGGGTAACACAAGAAGGGAGTGCGTGTAAAAGTCACTGCGTTTTTCCCTGCGTCTGTGTGTGTGTGTGTGCGCGCGTGTGTTCGGTACGTGCGTGGTTCAGCTGCTGAAAGAGAGGGAGCAGGATTAAGAGAGCTGATTTAAAAGGATTAGGGGTTCCCCCTTCCTGCAGATGGCATGTGGCAGACAGAACCCCCACATATAAACACACACACGCGTGTGCACGCTAGAATGGAACGCACACGCACAAGCAGATACGCAAACCCTCTTTAACCAGTAATCCTTTTCGAGTGCACCGTGGAATTGTGTTTCTCATAATGTGCTGGATTCAATCGATGAAACCCAATACACTTGACAGATACGGAGGGGAAGTGAGTGCGAATAGAAAACAACGGAAGAAAATGATGTGTAGCCATAGCTGGATTAGGAACAGAACAAGTGCTCCACAATCACAGCTCCACGGGTGCTCGTACTTGTGGCGATGGTCTGTGTTTACTAGCGCAGGGTCAAGTTGAGGAGAGTCCATTTCTTCCCTTCGTTCTTTCGTGCACTCTCCCCCTCTTTTGCGACAACTTAGACTTAATTTCTTGGACTTGTCCAAAATGGCACCCCGCGTTCCCTTTATGGTGCTATAAATTCAATTGAATAAAAAGGCCTTATGTCTCCGACTGTATTCCCGCGCGCGTCCCTCTTCCTCGCGCTAAGCAGAGAGGGAGAGGATCCGAGCTAATGTCCCTCATCCATCACCGGGTTATTAAACGGCAATCGCCGCTTGCGAGAGGAAACTCAATGTGATTGCAGCCACTTACAAAACAAAGGGAAATACGCCGCTGTCAAATGTAATGGGCCGGACCTGTGTTTGCCTGGGTGGTCGTCGCAAACGCTGCTCCAAACACACATTAGTGGTTAGAACGGGTCTGGGCGAGGGAGAGCAAGGTCTTTCTGACTGACCTACCTGTCCCACCATCCGAACAACTGCGATTTGCGCGAAAGAGAGAACGGGGGAATAGTGAGTTAGCCTGACTCTGGCCGGTGACGCTGTGCCCTCCAGTTTCCACCCACTGACAGACATGAGACAACGTAGGGCTGGCAGAATTGCAACCCCTACCCCCCCCCCACCCCGCCTCAAACCGCCGGGGATCTTGGGTAGAAATCTTCATCGTTGTGGCCACAGGGACCGGGGATAACGGCGTCGGCGACAGTGGTGTAATTATTTTTCGCGGGGCCCCGGTGGGACGGCGGTGGAAGGGCACAAGTAATTAATGTGTGCCTGCTCGAGCTTGTAACTTCCTGTGCAAGGCCTCCTCCTGAGGGGAGAAGATTGAGTGGGGCTCGCAGGGTCTCCGGAGAGGACAAACCCCCACGAAAAACATATCCAATCTGCCGTCTTTGGGTAAATACGCGAGGGCACAAATATCAGCACAGTCAATCGCTGTCCAACATCCTAACTGCACACACACACACACACATTTTCCCAACTTAACAAGAACTCAAATCGCACTGTCTACTTCCTCTTTGCCTCTCGTGCACATCAACTGCTCTGTCATCCTCTGGGCGTCATTATGTCGCCAACATGTTCATATGTGTGGCTGTGCTGTGTGGTTGTTATTTGCCCCCTGAGAGCATTTGGTAGGTTGTAAAAACATGCTGCTATGGCAATCAGACAGCCTATGTATGACTGCTGGGGTATATACCGGGCATATCCTCTCTCAACAGCCCCTGGAACATCTGGTGGGCAGAATAAGTTTACTCAGGCCAGGTTTGATTCTCACTTGAATCTAAATCATTTGGTTCACATCTCCTCGCAGTGTAATATGGTGGAATAATTTTGTTTCTCCCAATCTTAAACCCGCTAAATAAAAGGTAGTCCATATGGTTATTGTCCCTGGTAACATGAATATCACCAGGAGTTATTGTCTCTGGTAGAGTGTATCAAGACAATTAATATAACATCTCTTTGCATCTTTTTCAATTCATCTCTTTCCATTTAGCTAAAGGCGATTATATCACCACTGGCGCCAATGAGCTTTAGAGCCCCCATACAGTCTTTTTCATTTCATTTTGGAATCTTTATTGTATATCTAATAAATCATTGTGTGTTTATTAAATGAAAATGTCTCTGAATGGCTGATAAGATACAGTCTAACAGGGAAAGCTGCTTTGAAAATATATCGATATGGCTATCAATGACTTCACACTGAACAAAGTTTATTTAGGTTTACTTAAATGCATTTTATAATGTAGTTAAGTACTTCCCAAAGTGTATACATATATATTACTTACTGTATACAACAGTAAGTTGTCAGTATTCCAATGATAGGTTACTGGACCAACACACTATTGTGTATTAACCAAATAATATTGGCAAAAAAACAATACCTTTATTTATTGTTCGGCATTAGTTTGGTGTAATTCTGATTTAATACATTATATAAACAAACATGACCTTCAAGCAATATTTTCTTTGTGGTATGTGATGCAAAATTGCATCACATACCACAAAGAAAATATTGCTTTAAGGTCATTAAGGTATTGTTTTTTTGGGGTGGCAAGCTGGCCTACTGGTTCAAGCTTCTGACTAGTGTCAGAAGAGGTGCTGTTTCTAATCCCCCTACTGCCAAAAAGAAAGTTATGTCATCCGGTCCCTAAGCAAGAAAGGGAAATGAAATTCAAGGTGTTTACTTTTAGAAAAACTTTCCAGATTTTTATAATTTCAGTGTCACTTCATCCTCGTGTTGTGGAAATGTTATAAAAAACGAATGTCAACGTCACCTTAGATACCATGCCTTGGTGTAACTTTTCGGTAAGTCCTCTAAGGAAAGCCAGTAAGTACAGCGAAAAGTCTCCACATGCTCTTGGAGGATTATTTTCTGACTGAGCACTTGAAGAGATTGCAGAATGGACATTTAGAGAGAGAGAAGAATATTATGCAAAGGAATAATGTCCATGTGACCAAGGGGACTGGGAATTGTGTCAGAGAGCTCAGGTTCTGTCGTAGCCGTGACACATTTACTAGAAGACCATCTATGGGCTATGTTCCCCTGACACGAAACACAGTGCCTGGAAAAACAAAATCATAAATCAGTGCCTGTTTGATGGATTTATTTAGCTGGTGCTGAGAAGCTCGGTCTGCGTGTCTGTTTAAGTGCTGACCACATGGGGCCCTGACTGTTCTGCTGTGAGCTAGCTTACACATTATGCACTCAATACCAATGTAACTCAGATTGAGACTCCTTGAGTAAAAGGTGTTGCATACTGTAAATGCATAATGTATATGGAAACACAGCACTATACATACTGTATTCTTACCATTATTATTATTACAACAAAACAGAATAGTCTAGGTTAGTGCTACGAGAGAGGAAGAACTGACTATGCAGGAAACAACTTCATTTCCCTCCTGTAACTGTTTCCAAAATGGTACATGTTTAATAAATGCATATACAAACCTAATAAGTCCTGACACCGCAAGTATGAACAAGCTGAGTGGAATACTGCCTGTAAACAATCACAAGCAGAGTTTTATCTACCTTCAGGAAACACCCTGACTCCACCATTGCTGAGTAGCCTGCAATACTTCACTTCAAACCCTAATCTTTGGATGAGACGAATAACACACTGATGTAGTCGTAGTATTGTCTGGACTAAAACTGCTATTTTCACACACCATTAGACTACTTAATGTATCGTGAGGCCTGAAGACTATAACGCTCAGAATGAATCAGTGTTTTATAAGGACGGTAGTGGTTATGTAAGGTAAAGGGCACACTGCATCCCCAAAAGGGCACATTACAGGCAATCCTAAAGTGCCAACTTACAAAATAATACATTGTAATGGTTAGCAACAGGGAATATCTCAGCAATAACAAGCTTGATCCCTCATCGTGCTACGGTATTCAACTTACTCTGGCTCTACGTGAACATGCACAAGTCTATTTAATGTTTTCCCATGTCAAAGTTTGTCAGTGAAACGGTACGTTCGGAAAACCCACTCGTCTGCCTTGAGGTGATACGGTTTCCATTGATATGCCTTAGGTGGTTTCTACAACTTGATTGGAGTCCACCTGAGGTAAATTCAGTTGATTGGACATGCTTTGGAAAGGCACACACCTGTCTATATAAGGTCCCACAGTTGATAGTCCATGTCAGAGCAAAAGCTAAGCCATGGAGTAGAAAGTATTGTCCATAGAGCTCAGAGACAGGATTGTGTCAAGGCACAAGGCAAGGGTATCAATAAATGTCTGCAGCATTGAAGGTTCCCAGGAAAACAGTGGCTTCCATCGTCCCTTCTTAAATGGGAGACGTTTGGAAGCACCGTCCCTCCTCCTAAACTGACCACCCAGCTACAATGAGCAGTTGAAGGGAAGGTTCTTGGTTAGTGGGGTGACCAAAACCTTGATAGTCACCCTGACAGGTCTAAATCGTTCCTGTGTAGAGATCAGAGAACCTTCCAGAGAGACAACCATCTCTGTAGCAAACAGGCATTTAATGTAAAGTGGCCAGACAGAGCTTGAATTTAAATCCAATTGAAAATCTCTGTAAAGAAAATTGCTTTGCAACGATGTTCCCAATCCAACCAGACAGCGAGTATTTGCAGAGAAGAATGGGGGAAACTGACTATATACAGGTGTACTGAGCTTGTAGCTATATACCCAGTCATTTCAGTAAATAAATGGTAAAACGTCCCATATACAGGTGTACTGAGCTTGTAGCATTATACCCAGTAATAATAGTAAATGAATGGTAGAAACTCCCCATATACAGGGGTACTGAGCTTGTAACATTATACCCAGTAAGATCAGTAAATGAATGGTAGAAACTGATAATATACAGGTGTACTGAGCTTGTAGCATTATACCCAGTAAAATTAGTAAATTATTGGTAGAAACTCCCCATATAAAGGGGTACTGAGCTTGTAGCATTATGCCCAGTACTATTAGTACTGTACTATTACTATTACCCTGCAGGGTAAACCGTTTGACCATGTTCCAAGTGTTTGTCAGCTAAATATCACTGTGGAGGTATTGACGGATGCAAAATGCAAGTGAAGTTCCCAAATCAGAGTTTCCCCTGTTTGGTTAAAGGAAGTTGGAATGTTGAGGATCAGAGCTGTTGCTGGAACTCTTGTTTTGTAGAGGGGGATCTGCTGCATCCATTGCGCAAATTTTCAGTAATACAGGACAACCACATAGTGGGGAGAACAAGTATTTGTTACACTGCCGATTTTGCAGGTTTTCCTACTTACAAAGCATGTAGAAGTCTATAATTGTTATCATAGGTACACTTCAACGAAAATCCAGAAAATCACATTGTATGATTTTTAAGTAATTCATTTGCTTTTTATTGCATGACATAAGTATTTGATACGTCAGAAAAGCAGCACTTAACATTTGGTACAGAAACATTTGTTCGCAATTACAGTGATCATACGTTTCCTGTAGTTCTTGACCAGGTTTGCACACACTGCAGCAGGGATTTTGGCCCACTCCTCCATACAGACCTTCTCCAGATCCTTCATGTTTCAGAGCTGTCGCAGGGCAATACGGACTTTCAACTCCCTCCAAATATTTTCTATTGGGTTCAGGTCTGGTGACTGACCAGGCCACTCCAGGACCTTGAGATGCTTCTTACGGAGTTACTCCTTAGTTGGCCTGGCTGTGTGTTTCGGGTCGTTGTCATGCTGGAAGACCTAGCCACGACCCATCTTCAATGCTCTTACTGAGGTGAGGAGGTTGTTGCCCAAGATCTTGCGATACATGGCCCCATCCATCCTCCCCTCAATGCGGTGTTTCCACCTCCATGCTTCACGGTTGGGATGGTGTTCTTGGGGTTGTACTCATCCTTCTTCCTCCAAACACGGTGAGTGGAGTTTAGACCAAAACGCTCTATTTTTGTCCCATCAGACCACATGACCTTCTCCCATTCCTCCTCTGGATCATCCAGATGGTCATTGGCAAACTTCAGACGGTGTCACGGTTTTGTTGTGTGGTGGAACCATACGCAGACATTGTTTCAAACAAAAGGTGTATTTTATCCCAAAGACAAACAAAATACAAACTACACAAAACTGTACACGTAAAATGAAAGGACTAACATAAAAACGATATACAGAAAACATGTAGCGCATTCGCGTGAAAACGGAATTAAACGAAGGACAAACCGTGAGCTGTTGCGATACAATCACAAACAATAAACCACACCGGGTGTGGTGCACACTGAACCTAAGTAGGCTCCCCAATCAGAGTCAACTGAATGCAGCTGCTCTGACTGGGGAGCCCACAACGGCATAGAGAGGGCTAGAGGACACACAATTAGTCCTGCCCTGTCAGGGCATGACAGACGGGCCTGGACATGCGCTGGCTTCAGCAGGGGGACCTTGCTGTAGTGTGTTACTAATGGTTTTCTTTGAGACTGTGGTCCCAGCTCTCTTCCAGTCATTGACCAGGTCCTGCTGTGTAGTTCTGGGCTGATCCCTCACCTTCCTCATGATCATTGATGCCCCACAAGGTGTGAGACCCATACCGAGGGTGATTGACCTTTATCCCTGATGTCTTTAAACAGCTCTCTGGTCTTGGCAATTGTGGAGAGGTTGGAGTCTATTTGATTGAGTGTGTGGACAGGTGTCTTTTCTACAGGTAACGAGTTCAAACAGGTAGAGTTTATACAGGTAATGAGTGGAGAACAGGAGGGCTTCTGCAAATTAATTACTTAAAAATCATTCAATGTGATTTTCTGGATTCCGTCTCTCACAGTTGAAGTGTACCTATGATAAACATTACAGACCTCTACATGCTTTGTAAGTAGGAAAACCTGCAAAATCGGCAGTGTATCAAATACTTGTTCTCCCCACTGTATATAGGATATCATTGTCAAAAGGGCTAGAAGGTCCTGCTCTTCAGAATTCTTAGGTTTTTACAGCTAAAATGTTATAGCAAATACTTAAGTCAGATGTTCCCACTCTACTACACCCTCTAAAGAATGCTGAGCATGAAAAGTGATCTCTATCAACAATTTAACCTGCTTGTTTACTGCTTTTCTTGATTCACTACAGATTGTCGCTGGCTTCATCATAGAGATATAGGATAGGGAGGCCATGTCCACCATCACACTTCAGTACAGTACGCATAAGAACTTAATGAGGGATTTCATAAAATAGATCAAATAAACATTTGCATAATGTGTGTTCATCTCATTGTAAATACAATATGGGGTGGGATGTATTATAATTTCTATATATTGTGAAATAATAATAATTTCACTATATATGTATATATGCTGTTGCTGAGTGCACTTTTTTCCACCAGTGATGAGCTAGTGTTTCTGGGTGAAAGGTCAGGTCTCCTAGAGGTGGAGTCTCTTAGTGAGGTCATTGAGTTATCCCCGTTGTGTACAGTCTATGTTCTGATGACAAACCGGAAATGGATGATGATCATTTGTGTGGGTTCTTAAGGAAATATGAGGACGTTAAAGATGAAGTTGATTAATGCGTCAATTTAGCAGAGGTGTTCTTTATGCTGAGTGACACTGAGTAACTAGATTTTCTATGTGGTCTGATAATATACTTGATACCCCACAACTGATTTGTGAGATTCAGAGGTTGTCAGTGAATTCCTTCAGCTGACAGCTTATTTCCCAATGTAGGGGAGGTTGTGTTTACTAAGCAGGCTGACCAAGATGTTGTTCAGGTGTCAGGTGTGGATTTAGCTTGCACGTTTCTCGCTGAGCTATGGGAGGGAGAAAAGTATTTCTAGTCGAGTAAGATTAATGAAGATTGGCTGGAAGACTCATTCGGGTGGAACTCTTGTGTCTCTTGTGATGAAATTAGAAGCTTGAGGAAGTGAAGGTGCTGGAAAAGCCAGACCCACCGGAATTGGCACTTCCGTTACATGACGAGTGGTGTGTTGTTTCTGCAACATCAAGCCTGTGTCTCTCAGTAAGAGACATTCAGGGTCATGGGACAAACGGTAACGGTCCTGTGACTGCTCAGGGCTGGAGGATGAAGACATCAAGGTCCTTGTGGAGCATGAAGGGTGTTCTTAGTAAGTCTTTTGGAGTAGTGGTTGACGTTTCCTGGTCCCCATGAAGATGGTATCGGATGGAGCTTGGTGCTTCTGATCATGGGCTTGCAAACCAACTGAAGTCATCACGTAACACGGGTTGACTCACATGATGTCCTGATTGGAAAAGCAGCGTGGAAAAGATCAAGTGTGGCTTTGTGCAGTTTCCTATAAGAAAAGCTTGCTGTGATCTTCAAAACTACGTAACAACATTCAATGGAAACCAAAATCACCAACCGATTGAGGGCTAGATTCAAACTCTTACTGGAAATCAAAGTAAACAATTGAAATCACAGGCTTTTCCAACTTGTGTGAATTTCAACCCGGCGACTCCGTAGTGTATATGGCCCCCTTGTGCACCAAAACAGGTGACATTCACTGTTGCTTATGCTTTTTACCTGGACAGAATTGATATCCCAAAGTAAAATTGTCTTGGTGTTATACTGTGATGATTATGTGTTCCCTTAATTTTTTTTGGAGCAGTGTATATTTAAGTCAGTATTTAAGTATTTTTGTAGCACTCTTATACTGTAACTTTCATTAATGAATACATCTGTATACTTTGTTGCATTGGCCCCTTTATGGTAGTTTGGCCTTGTAGATATCCTCCCCTGGAGCGACAGACAAATGTGCCCCCCCTATTGGCATATACAGGTTCTCAGTGTGGAGAGGCTATCCTATGATCTCATTCTTGATTAAATTATTATGGATTGCAAAACATTCTTTACTGTCAAAATGCAGCCACACATAAATCAACTTATCATCCAAGGAAGACTATTGACTAGTAGTGGAAATGAATGTCAAGCTTCACCCTGTGAAGTTCGTTGCAACTTTATTAAATAGAACTACATGTT
>JACXGK010013272.1:0-13170 GCA_016801125.1 Novumbra hubbsi
ACTGACACACTATCAGGTTAGTGGCAGGTGTGGCTGTTCAACACAGTGGACCCACTCAAACACGGCAGGTGTACACACTGGTGACTGACACACTATCAGGTTAGTGGCAGGTGTGGCTGTTCAACACAGTGGACCCACTCAAACACGGCAGGTGTACACACTGGTGACTGACACACTATCAGGTTAGTGGCAGGTGTGGCTGTTCAACACAGTGGTTTGGTTACACGGAGCTCCAGTAATGTGGAATGATCTGCCAATTAACCATTAAAGGTCTGAGGCCTTCTTGGGGTGACCAAAATCCGCCAGCACTATCTTGACCTTTTGACCTCTCAGGAGGTCATCCTTTATAGTAGAATTATGTCCTCTATATTGTGGGTTCACAAAACCCTAAACTAGAAGGAGGATGAATAGATAACATTGTTTGAGAAGACTCCATGAGTATTTTGGTGAAAATGTGTGAAGAGAATATAAAAACGTATGTTGACATTTAGCAATAATGGGAGGGAGATGAGCTTGATTGACAACAAAAAAGACAAAACACACACACAGCAACACGAGAACTGGGAAACGTAACACATACACAGAAAATGGGGAATGTAACGCACACAGATAATAAAACATATACATAAAACATGTTTTGTATTCAAAACTAAATTTCCAAAGGGGGCAACCTCTTAAAACCAACCCCTCTCTAAAAGACACCAGTGACCTCTGGAAATGAACCTTTTTAACTCTTGGCTTTTAACATGGAAATTAATATGAATCCCCATAACCCCATAACCTCAATCACATCACTTAAAGGTCATGGCAATTAATCAAATTGTTTCCTTAAAAGAGTGATAAATAATAAACTACTACTCTCATTCTATTGTCATTCTATTCATAAAACCACACTAGAGAGACATTGCATATTAAAAGCAAGAAAGAATCATCAACAGGAATTGATATTAGATCATTATTTGTTATTTGTTGAGATTCAGTCTCCATAGGTTCCACTTCATCTGCGTCAGCACCTGGAGCTCTGCAGAAAGAAATGAGAAACAATCATCAAATAATATTGCCCTAATTTACTGTTTGTACTTCTTACAACTAAAGAGGTATGTCTTCTATGAATTCAGGACAGACAAATACAAATAAAGTTTACTATACTTCCAGATTCCACAGTTAAATGTCTAATATGCTTGTTCATGATTGTGTTGAACAGATGTTGTATTTTAGATTCAGGTCTGGGGAACCTGAGGGTCATTCAGTGGCATCAATGCTTTTGTCATCCAGGAAGTGCATACACACTCTGGCCACATGAAGGCACACTACTGCACCAGGAGGAACCCAGCGCCCACTACACTGGAGTCAGGGTGCCTTTGGCAAGCTTGAGGTGACCTGTGCCTCCACGTTTATGCCTCCCCAGACCATCACCGACCCACCGCCAAACCAGTCATGCTGGATGATGTTGCAGGCAGCACAACGTTCATCACGGGGTCTCCAGACTTTCACGTCTGTCACACGTGCTCAGTGTGAACCTGCTCTCATCTGTGAAGAGAACAGGAAGCCAGTGGTGGACCTGCCAGTACTGGTGTTCTCTGGTGAACGCCAACGGAGCTGCACAGTGCTGGGCTGTGAGCACTAGAGGACGTCAGGGCTAGATTTCCTGTTCAACCTGAAAGGGCTGCAGGCACCTCCTCCTGCTACCAGTAGTGACAAGGACACTAGCAATATGCAAGGGAAGAATCAGTCAGGAAAGAGAAGGAACGAGCAATTGTCTGTGTCCACCACCTGCAAAACCATTCCCTTTTTTTGGGTCGTCTTGATGTTGCCTCTCCAGTGCACCTGTTGTCACTTTCATTTGCAACAGGTTACATTGATTCACAGTCGCTTATGCTTCCTAACTGGATAGGTTGATATCCCTGAAGTTTAATTGACTTGATGTTATACTGTAATAATTCGGCATGCTCTTAATTTTTTGAGCAGTGTTTTTCGAATGTTCTGCAGGAACACTTTCAGTTGAACCCTTTGCCCACAACCTAGTGTAAAATAGTGGCATGACCTTTTACAGTGAGCTTTGTATGCTATTCCTAACATGATTTTAAATGTGTTGGTATTTTGTTCAGGTTTACATTTTGTATTGTTGTAAAACAGTGCACCACTGTGAATAAGAACTCGGTCTCAGTTGGTTTTCCATGTATAAATACAATTCTTGTTTTGACATGCTCTTTGGGGTTTCAGGCTGGGTTTAAGCACTTTGACATTCTTCTGGTATAAAAATGATTGTGATTGATACACCGATTAGAGATTTGTTGATGTTGTTGTACCTCCTCGTTCCTAAAGGAGGTGCCTGGTGGTCATTCACTTTTCATTCACTCTCTGACATGGATCCCACTGATGAAAATATAAATATATATTAGGAGGAGCAGAATACAGGCATTTTGTTAGATTAGAATTTCTCCCAAACAACTGTTTATAGCTTATAACATAGTGATAGAGTTCTGGTAAAAGCAGAATGTTTTTTCTTTTCAATGTTGTTGTACGTGTAATGAATGTGTTGGTGTAATGAATGTGTTGGTAGGCGTAGAAAACAGGTGTGGGCTAGGCAAGAGTCATAGTCGAGGGCAGGCAGGGAACTGGTACACGAAAAAGACTGGTAGAGAAATAATCCAACGAAAGGCTGTTTGGTTTAGAAGGAACGCTCAGTACAGACGCGTAACGTACAATACCTCACACAAACCAAGCAGAAACGATCGACATATATAGAAAACACCCCATAAGAAACCGGTGTAGCCAATAACGGAGGAACCGGGCTGCGTTCAGAGACAAAACAATAAGAACAAACCGAAACCAAGGGGAAACAAAACAACATGACCATCAAAAACCAAAAAATACGAAATGAAGGACACAGAACATGACAGTACGCCATTTGGGATGGTCGGTTGATTCAAATATCTAACAAGCATTCTTACCTCCATGGGTCCTTTTTTATAATATATATTATTATGTAGTATTATATTATATATTGTATTATAAACTTTTCAGATCATTCATTAGACACTACATACAAAATGAAGAACACAGCATGTAGGGCATGTAGACACAGAGTTTTGTAATTGTAAATAGTAAACACATTTTGCAATAAAAAGTATAATATTCACAGCTGGTTCAGTGAAAATATTGAATACTTTAAATACAGAAAGTCAATCAGTATTGAATGTCTGTATACCAGTAGTAGCATTAAAATACAATAGTCCACTATGTAAAAGCCCAATGACCAAAGAAAAATAAATGAAAATCACATTACAATATACCAAAAGATTTGACCAACTGCATAATCAAAATCAGAGTGAATGCATTTGGAAATGGTGTCAAACTAATGTTTAGTGTTTTAGCGATTCATAAAAACTGTAATTTCAAGGTAAAAGCTAACATGCACCAGTAGGGCGGACAAGTTTTGGCAAATACTACGTAATAACTACATGCAGAAGCTACAGAAGTGTAGCTCTACAATACTTATACGTAATACATTTTATATATTTTAATTAGTTAGTTATTGATCAAGTTACAGGCTCTGCCACCATTATCATTTGGATTTGAAGACCGGAAATTCAAGTTGTTAAACATTTTTTTTTTACTTTCTAACTTAACAGTTTTGACAACTTACCATGGATTGTGTTTCTTTAATGTCAATGCTCATAAGAATTGATGAAAGTTAATGAAGTTAACAAAAGCTACTCAAGTAAATGCACGTTTGTAAAGTTTTGTCCTGGATTTTGTCATACATCCTCTTTTTAACAGATCATCTATCTATCCATATATAGTGTGAATAAATATATTAGCAGCCTTGGCAGTACATACACACAGTAAAAATATTAGAATATATATAATATGATTATATATTTTAATATATAATATTACAATATTATTCATATTATCATATTAAATTGTATATTTGTTTGTTTTCAAATCCCAATAGATTGTTGTACCCAAACACTGTGTGTGAACAAATCCTTGCATCCATCACTCAGACATTACTTTGAGTGTGTTTACATTTCTGCAACCTATGTTGTTAAGGCAGGTGAAGTCCTTTGTTGTGATTATAAAATAATATGTACATTCAGCAGAATCCCACTAGAGGGGGCACAGTCAACATGTAATTGGATTACTTCAGATCAGGGATGTGCAAACAGACATTCAATACTGTATTACTTGCTGTATTTACAGTATTCAATATTTTCACTTAACAAGTTGTGATTATTGTACTTTTTTTATTGCAAAATGTGTGTTTTATTTCTATTTACAACTATGGAAATCTGTGTCTACATGCCTGCATGCTGTGTTCTCCAAATTGGTTTAGGCCACTGATAATTTGGGTGTTCTGGCCAAGGCAAGCATCAACGTACAAAACTAATTTAAAACAAACAACACAACATAGGGAAATCCAAAACAGCAACCATACCATGCCAATAAATAACCAAATGCAGACAGCAACAAAAACAAATTGTATTTTGAATTTATCTTTAAACACACCTGCTACAAACTCTTGCATTATTTTGGTCAGTAGGAAAAGCAACCCGAAAAACGTATCTACTCTTTGGTGTGCAGACTGACAAGAAGGACACATGTAAATTGAAATCCCCGTTATCAGGCATACAATACTTCTTTCTAAAATAACCACCCAACTTTACCCACATTTTTAGGAATATATGTGCAAGTATAGACAGCAGTAACGCAATCTGGATAAACATACAAATAGTCCAACGTTACCTAGTTTCTGTATCTGGATTCCTGGTCAACATTACCGTTTCACAGACAGTCCACCATACGTCAGGTTGCTACTTGGCTCAGCCATTGAAGTGAGCTTCAGGTTGCAGGTACCATCTATAAAGGGATGAGAGCGTTGTGAACACTTCCGTTAGGAGTCTATAAAGGGATGAGAGCGTTGTGAACACTTCCGTTAGGAGTCTATAAAGATCTGAACCCAGAGGTTCTTAGACAGCTTACCAAGTGCACGCCCGAGAGCATCACCCCAGTCTTTAAATCAGTAGATGAACAGTCTCACCTAGTCATCCCAATATACACTTCAGCTGGTACAGAAAAGTATTTGGCTTGAATGTACTCATATCTGTCCTCTCCTTCTTTGGTTGATCTTAAGTTTCTTTCTTGAATTATAATTTGAGTAGTGATTATTCTTTAGGCCAGGCCTGCTAACAGTTTTTTATAACTATTTGTCGGTCTTGAATTATGAGAGGCTTAATTTAGACAGAAGGTTGTCTCTTGTCTTGTTGAAACGTGACTGTGTGGTTTTTCCATTGTGAGTCAGAGTGTTGCAGGGGAGGGGACATTTAGGCCAGGGTGATTCAACTAAAATGTATAGAGGTTCAGTTAGACCAAATTACCGGACATTTGTGGTGTGTCCTATACTGCTGCATCTGTTTTGCTGCAGCGGATTTCAAATGTTTCTTTGAACAGGCGTTCTGTGTCTGTTCTCTCAAAACCATTGAAACTGCAAAACAAAAACCACATCACACCAACACACTTTTGCTTGATATTTTGTGGAAAGTACCTCTGTTTGCAGATCAAACGGACACTGACTTCGGAGGCTGTGTGAATTAAAACTTTAATGGGAATCATCAAGCCGAGCAGTCTCTGCAGATACAACTGTCTTAATGCATTCATAACCCTTCTTTTATACAGTTTTCTTCTCAATATCTCCATTGTCCTTTCCATATCTATACCACTCCTCCAATGCCCTGGTTCCTGGTAGAGATTGTACTGTCTAGGGCAGTGGTTCTCAACCCATTCCTCAGGGAACCCCAGACATTCCACTTCTTAGCTGCAGCCCGGAACAAGCACAGCAGATACACTAATCAAGGGCTTGAGGATTATGTGCGTTAGCTAAAGGGTAGTTCAAATACCCAGACTGGCTGGGGTTCCCTGAGGAATGGGTTAAGAACCACTGGTCTAGTGCTTTGTAGGCCATCATCACGTTTCTACTGACGTTTTTCTACTGACCCCACAACCGACATCTCCACTGACTTCACACTTGACATCTCTACTGACTCCACATTTGACGTATCTACTGACATCTCTAATGACCTCACACCTGACCACTCTACTGACCTCATACCTGACCACTCTACTGACCTCATACCTGACCACTCTACTGACCTCATACCTCATATCTCCACTGACCCCACACTTGACATCTCCACTAACCCCACACCTGACATCTCTACTGACCCCACACCTGACCACTCTACTGACCTCATACCTGACCACTCTACTGACCTCATACCTGATATCTCCACTGACCCCACACCTGACATCTCTACTGACCCCACACCTGACATGTCTACTGACCCCACACATGTCATCTCTACTGACCCCACACCTGACATGTCTACTGACCCCACACCTGACATGTCTACTGACCCCACACCTGACCACTCTACTGACCCCACACCTAGCATGTCTACTGATCCCACACCTGACATCTCTACTGATCCCGCAACTGACATCTCTACTGACCCCACACCTGACATGTCTACTGACCCCACACTTGCTAGCTGCCATCCACTCCACGCTTACAAGACCAACTGATGACTTCAGCTTTAGGTATCCTATGGGATTAAGATCTAGACAGTGTTTCTCCTTTAACCGTTCCTCAGTGTTTTTTTCCTGTTACAAGACCCACACCCTTTAATGGAGACCAGGTTTCAGGATGCTAGATTGAACATTCCAAAATAGCGTGATAAACAGCTGAGCACATGATGGCTTTCCACATGTATGCGTCATGGTACTACAGGCAAAGAAACAACGTTGTAGCCTCCCATTTATTTCCTCAATGGTGAAAAATCCACCAGTAGATGGCAGTCCTCCCTAATTTCTGGAATTTAGGGCTGTTTTTTGGCATGTTTTGATTCCTCTGGAGGTCCTTGTACATTATGGACACATCTGTCATGGCAATGTCAGTAAAGAAAGATCCAGGGTCCTGTATACATCTCGCACATTGGACCACTACCTCTCTCTCTCTCTCTATTGGGGAGGGGGTTGACACAGATATCTTTCTCGGTTTTACCGCATTATTTGATTGGTTTATAGATTTCAGAAGTCCAAAACAACAGAATAAGATGAAGTATAATCAGTTAGGGTAGCCGCTGAAATCATGTTGACAAGTAGACATGTTGACAAGACACTTGTAGACAAGTTTACAAGAAGGACATGCGTTTATAGTTCTATTTCAGATATTATTGCTCCTATTTCACTCTGTAAAAATGTATTTTCTTGTTGTTTATTTCAGCTTGCTCTGTGTGGCATTTATTAAATATACTCAGGATTGATGGATGAGGCCCCAGCTCCCCTGTGTTGATGAAATGCTGTTCGTCGTTATCGAATAGAAAGCAGAGGGAATCTGAACCTTTCCGTGAAGGAGTGTCAAACATTTTATCACCCATTCAAAATTATATTTATTTCCTAAGGCTGATGTTTCATGAACTAAACTTTGTGGAGTAACACTCATGACATAACACTCTTGACACACTGCAAAAAAAATAGGGTTAAGTATTATACGTCTCAACTGATTAGAAGAATACTGTACACAACATTACTGTTGAAAGTGTAAAGACTTCAGGGTTCAACATCAAAAATGACAATTTTCAAAGTTGTTATACAATTCTACTTTTATTCATTGTGACTATGAGATCAAAAGACAAGTGCATTTGGCTGCTTGGCCATTATCAGTATAAAAACAAACAGAGTTTGGATACATCTTCACACAGTTCAGTGTTTTATTACATTTACGGCCACTTAGTTTACATCGAGAAACTTCACACGTATTGTATTGCCTGAATACAGTTGTTGATTTCCTTAAACATTTAACTAAACTATGAAGCTCTCAGATTTGTGCTAATTGATCCTGCACATATTTATTTAGACCTCTTTAATCAGGATGCCGTACGGACGGATGGAACTCTCCACAATCATCTTCTCCTCCTCCTTTGATGTTCCCTTGTTAACAGGAATCAGCCAGTAGTCTTTTTGGTCACAGATCTTTCGCTGGCTCGGATTGATCCTGTTCTGCATCACCACTTTGTATCTTTTGCCATTCTTCTTTGAAACAAACACCTTGGCATATTGATTACTGGCAATACTCATGAGTGGTGTAGAGTAGATTCCTCTTCCATAGACTGCTCTTTGTCCTGGTAGGTAATGGTCCTGGATGATGCCCTTTGCACCATCTATGGTAGTTCCATGGAAGGAGGCTGGCCACTCTCCCAGTGAAGACTCACTCCTCCACCCAGCTTCACCCAGCCAGGTGTTCCCTGGGTATTTATCCAGAACCTTCACAGCCATGCGTTACCATCCAACTGGTCGTTCGTACCTCTCGTTTCCCCGGGTACATACGGAAGGATTAGACACGTTGGTGAAGTCGTAATCAAACCTGTGGTCAAACAACTCTTCCAGGTTCACAAAGAACTCTTCTTCAACATCGCTGAAATGATGTGCTAACATGCAGCGATGATGAAAGTGGTGCAAAGACAAGATGTTTCCAGTTTTGTGGCTGGACATTCCGTATGTGGCTTGATTCTTCTTCCAAAGAGTTCAGACAGCGCCTCACAACGGATATGGGGATCCTTCATGATTGCAGAGCAGATGTTGATTTTAAAGCTCTTCGTGACAGTTTCAGTGATATGACGTCTGGTGATGAGACTGTTTCACTTGCCGTCTTTTAAATGTTTCCATTACATGAATACGTCACAACTGCCTTGAAAAATAATGGGTGTGATTTACACTGCGTACATTGAGGCAAGCTCAATGCCCAACTGTTCAAACAGGATTAGGTAATGAAGATTTTATCTGTGGCATTTTATCTGTGTGTTCATATGAATCAGGTTTCCATTTGGCCACGAGAATACTGGTAAAGAGGAAATATCATGCAGGCCATATGTTGGAAGGTTTCTATTGCGAAAAATTGCAATCTGGCTATTAGTATATTTATATGTTTTACATTAGTTTGACTTTAAAATGCCACAAAGATTCCAAATTACAATTGTTCATAGGTATCAAATGCTACTCTCTGTATAATGACACTATGGCCTGTAGAGTGTTGTGGTCTTGCCGTAGGGTCAACAAACAGAATAACATTTGATATACTTTCTCTTGTGATGTTACAGAGAAGATATACCATCCACAACTATTTTTGATTAATTAATAGATTTAATGCCCATTGCTATGCAATTTTTAGAAGCTAATTGTGAAAATGTTTGTAGTAGGTTATCAAAAAATCCTGATTGTGGCCGTGGGGTCCAATAGGGTGAGGCATATTGGCCTGGCGATGCCCAGGGGGAGGTAATCGGCTTGACGGGGTTATCCGCGTAGCAACATCCCTGGTGGGTTAGACGCTTCCGACTTGGCTAGGGCTAAGACAGTGTGAGCGGCGTTTCCTCCAACATCTTAGCTCACATTGACCTCCTAGTTAAAGTAGGGGATACAAAGAAACAGACAGGCTGATTGGACAGATCAACTCTCCCGACTCAGCAGGGGCTATTTTAGCGGTGGCACACTGTCGTACAGTGGGATTGGGAGACAAATGGGGTAAAACAAATAATTAAATGCTTGTTATTGCATCTAAATATACAGAGTATATTTGGGACTCTCTCTAAACCTCATCCAAACAGATCAATAGTGTCAACCGCAAAATGCATGCGTAACAAAACCAAAGATGGCTAACCTGTAATACCAATCTGACTGTTGTCAAATTCTCAAGAAATTAACCCTGTGAGTCGTCTGGCAAGTTAATGAAGAGAAGAAATATGTTCTTTGGAAGTGGCTTTGGGTAAGGCGGTCCTAACCTCAAGGAAAACTACCATTGTGTTGTGTATAGATTTGATTCAACTTTGTCATTGAACAGTACAACGAAATGCAATAAAGATGTTGTAATGTCAAGGCCCAAGGGAGATGCTGGGAGATGTAGCAGTTTTTGTAAAATTACAGCAGTATGTTAATATTTAGATTTTAAACATTTAGCAGACATTCTTATCCAGAGCAACTAACAATAAGTGCATTCCTTTTAAGGGGTCTTGGAAAACCAACATCTGACAATCGTAATAAATACACTTCTTCATCAAAGCCATTAATTGGCAAAGTCAGTGCCATAGAAATCAAAGCTAAGTGATGCCGGGAAATGTAGCAGTTTGAGTAAACCTATAGCAGTTAATTAAGACCTTTAAATACAACACATTGACAATGGATTGGACAACCTGAACTCTCACAGCACAGTTTGAAACAACGTACCTCTCAAGAAAATACTGTAATTTTTAGGTAGTCCAATCCATGATCAATGTTTCGTATTTTAGGATCATGATAAACTTGTGTATGACCCTACCCCCAAAGAGAAATAAATAAATATTCATTTAACTTTGATTTCCCTGGCAATGACTTTGCCCACTAATGACTTCGATGAAGGAAAGAGTACTTACTATGATTGTCAGATGTTGGTTTTCCAAGACACCTTAAGAGTAATGCACTTAAAGTTGAGATTGCCTGCTAAAAGATTATAATTTAAATGTTAACTTTCTGATCATTTACATTTCCCGTCATCTCCCTTAGGCCTTGGCCTTGACATCTTTACACAACACAATGGTTGAACCAGTTTTCCCCGAAGTTAGGACAGCCACACCTGAACCCACTTGAAAAGAACACATTCCATGGTTATATAAAATTTCCAGGCAACTCACAGACTGATTTTCTTCAGAATGTTACAACCCTCATATGGCCAATTGGAAACATCCTTCATATATAAACTAAAGTCACAATTCTAGTCATGTGTACCGAAAGTAATCACATGTGAGACTGGCAACCAGTCAAACCGGACAGGGAGGGTTGTAACATTCAGATTGGTTAGAGATAGAACCCTACGTTTTTTTCCACGTTGTAGGGAACGGTTTCCGAAAAGAATGACATGTCGTATGTGTATTTCTGTGAAGTAGAAGTCATCCAAATCTCAACCACAAAAACGATCATAAAAAACACTTAAAAGCACACCTGTAACATTTCTATTCCTATCTCCAGATTGTTTTAAGATAGAATCCTACGGTTCTTTACACGTTGTAGGGGACAGTCTGCTGCAAAGAATGACATGTCGTTTTGTAAGGGGGTCCGGATGAAACGGATGGTTGGTAGGGGATCCAATTGCGCGACGTGAGGGAGGAGGTTGCAGTGCAGAATGAATGAGGCTCTGAGTGGATTGAGCAGTGAATAACGGGGAGGGAGTGAGCGTAAGAGCTCGGACAATAATCCAGGGGTATGCTCGGGCGAGACGAGCGGAGTGGAAAAATGCCAAGGCTGGAAAGCCAAACAAAACTGTGAAATACACAAGAGCCAAAAAACGTAGCGACGTAGGTCTAACCTCGTATAGTACTTTGTTTGAACTGGCAACTGGGCAGTGAAAACCAGGAATTTAAATAGGGGCGCTGATAGATGATGAGGGACAGGTGTGCGTAGTTGGCAGTGTGCTTGATGACGCTGGTGCTTGGTGACAGAGGTGTGTACCGTGGCCATAGGCCACTAGAGGGGGTGGCAGGACCAGAAACAGAGTCAGGTCAGGGCGGAACCGTGACACGTTTATGTATTTCTGCCAAGTAGATGCCTTCCATATCTTGACTGAAATCTCTTACAGGCCGTTAGAGGGAATTTTGCGTTGTAAAGCGCACCTGTTACATTTCTATTCATATCTCCGGAATTATTAAATGTAGAAGCTTACAGATTTCTGTAAAGCAGAAACCTTCCAAATCTCAACCAAAAAACACTATTTCATTATTGCATAAACAAACATTTTTCAGGGGTTCTGATCTGATCAGAATTTCATTTAATCTTTGATTTTTGTATAAAATGTTTCATCACACTGATATAGGGACCCAAAATTGACAATTTTTGTTGATATTTTACAGTTTTCGGAAGAAATAATGCAGCCGTTTGGAATATTATGCTACATTTTCAAACAATTTGTAGTGGTTTTGAACCCCTGGGGAATGTGAAATAAAAAGCCCTATCTGTTAGTATCCTCCACGTGCTTCTCAATAATGTCAACATTGTAAGGTTCAGAGTGATGTTTGGAACCCAATTGCACGACGATGGTGGAGTGGTGAGAACTGACCGTTTATAATGCTTACTCTAAATAAGGCTAAAGCAGAAACGGTTAGGTGGAGGTAATAAATGCTACTAAGCACTAAGAAAACAAAAAGGCTTGAAAGCCAAAACTCTACAGAGTAAAGTAGGTCAAATAACTAGATACGTAGCCGGGACAAAACTGGCGTAGTACTTGGTTTGAATCGACAAGGGGAAGTCGAAAGGCAGAAAACTAAGTAGGGTGGATAATGAGTTCATGAGGGACAGGTGTGTGTGGAGAGGCCAGGTGCTTAATGACTAGGAGTGTTTTGACTGACAGACGCACCGCACTCATAGTCCACCAGAGGGTGCAGTTGGACCAGCAGCGCGCAGGTCAGGGTGGAAACCTGACAGGACTCCCCCCTCAACGGACGCCACCTGGCGGACGCCCGACACGGCCGGGATGGGCACGGCGGAAATCGCTGATGAGCGAGCGATCCAGGATGCGTGAGCTTGGCTGCCAGCTGCGCTCTTCCGGGCCGTAGCCCTCCCAATCAACCAAATACTGAAATCCCCGACCACGCCGATGCACGTCCAGGAGGCGACGGACAGTATAGGCAGGGTGGTCGCCGCTTGGATGTTTCGGAGGCTCGCAGCAGCGCAACACGGGCACGTCGCCAAACCCTACGGCAACGGCGGAGATGGGCCTGGACCGACGGAACAGCCACCTCGACCTCCTGAGACGGGAAAAGAGGCGGGGGTACCCATGGCAGACGTGGAAGGGGGACATCCCGGAGGAGGCATTGACCAAGGTGTTGTGGGCGAATTCCACCCATGGCAGGTAAGTGCTCCATTTCGTCTGGTCGGCCGAGGTGACTGTGCGCAAAGCAGCCTCCAATTCCTGGTTAGTGCGCTCAGATTGTCCATTTGACTGGGGATGGTAACCCGACGTGAGACTAACAGTGGCTCCCAATCCCTGGCAAAACGCTCTCCAGACCTGGGAAATGAACTGGGGTCCGCGGTCCGAAACCACGTCCCGGGGAATGCCATGGGGTCGGAGCACGTTGGAAACCAGGA
>JACXGK010013273.1:0-13169 GCA_016801125.1 Novumbra hubbsi
GGACGGAGCGGCGACTCCGGACGACATTAAAGTTTAATGCTATATTAAAGTTTAATGCTATATTAAGGTTTGAGTCCTGGAATTTTTAAGATAATTCCGAATGCTACTTTAAGGTTTGAGTCCTGGAATTTTTAAGATAATTCCGAATGCTACTTTAAGGTTTGAGTCCTGGAATTTTTAAGATAATTCCGAATGCTACATTAAGGTTTGAGTCCTGGAATTTTTAAGATAATTCTGAATGCTACATTTAGGTTTGAGTCCTGGAATTTTAAGACATTCCGAATGCTAATCGTACACCCTAGGAAAAAAAAACGCGAAACTGTTTTCACTGGTGATTTGTTTGTGTAATGTTGAGTTATAAATCTGCTTCCCCCGGGTCCGAATCAGAGAATGTCCACGCGGTTCAAGTCTTTCCAAACTAAAACACCTTTATTACAGATAGTTATCTGGAGATCGTTCCCCACAGTACAGTAGAAAAGATCTGAATTACTTTCACCTGGACACAGTTTATATTCAGCCCCTCCCACCCCTCAATCATTGGATGTAATCTCTTGAGTGGGCTTCCTGGGTGGGCGTGTCCTTTTCATGCAGACCCAAAATCACCCAACTATAAATTGGAGTGCTGGGTCGGGCTGAACGAGAACGGGAGAGGTGGTAAATCTTCTCTTGAGTTCCAGGAAGGCGCCGTCAGCGTCCTCTGTCCAATTATACGGGGATGTTGATGTCAATGTCGTAAGCGGAGCAGCAATCCGGCTGTAATTCCGTGTGAAATGTCTGCAAAAGTTGGCGAAGCCGAGGAATTGTTGTAAGTGTTTCCAATCAGCGGGCGTTGGCCACTCGGTGACTGCCTTCACCTTTGTTGGGTCCATCTCCATACGACCAGGGGAGAGGACATGACCCAAGAATGAAATCGTGGAAACATGAAACTCACTCTTCTCCAGCTTCACGAATAGACGATTCTGGAGAAGGTGCTCCAAGATGTGACGGACATGTATCACGTGATCGTGAAGGGAAGAAGAGAAGTTTAATATGTCATCCAGATAGACAACCACGAATCTGTTCAGCATGTCCCGGAGGACATCGTTAACTGGTGCTTGAAAAACGTCTGGTGCGTTCGAGAGGCCAAACGGAACAATCAGATACTCGAAATGGCCCAACGGAGTATTGAACGCCGTTTTCCATTTGTCTCCCTCCTTATCACGCACGAGATGGTATGCGTTACGTGAATCCAGTTTGGTGAACACGGATGCCTTGCGGAGAGGAGTAAAAGCAGAGTTAAGTAGAGGTAATGGATATTTGTTTCGTGTGGATATAGCGTTGAGGGCACGGTAATCAATACACGGACGTAAGGAGACGTCTTTCTTCCCGACAAAAAAGAACCCTGCTCCGAACTGGGGAGGAGGATGGCCGGATGATTCCGGAGGACAGGGACTCCCGAATGTACCGTTCCATTGTCTCCATTTCTGGTTTCGAGAGGTTGTATAGGCGACCGCTTGGTAAGGACGCGCCCGGTAGCAGATCTATGGCAAGGTCGTAAGGTCTGTGTGGTGGAAGAGATAGAGCGTCCTTTTTACTAAAGGCCATAGGTCATGGTATTCCCTGGGAACTGAAGAAAGGTCTGTCTTGGGCATGGAAACCGAGGAGACCACAGTTGCTGGTGTATCTGCCGAGCCAAAACAAGTCTGAAAACACTGGGGACCCCAAGTGCTAATAGTTCCCGATTTCCAATCCACCTGTGGATTATAGAGCCGCAGCCAGGGTCGACCGAGGATTAGTGGTGACATGGGGCTATCGATGAGAAAAAACGGTATGCGTTCCCTATGATTACCTGCGACGACCAATAAGAGCGGGGTGGTCTGAAGAGTGATAGTGGCGATCCTTTGGCCACTTAACCGCCTAACCGTCACGGGGGGTGTGACGAGGGAACAGGTAATCCCCTCTTGGTCCACCAAACCTTTATCTATGAAATTTCCATCCGCACCGGAGTCGACCAGGACGCGCATGTGAAGGGAGGTCGTGGACCAATGAATAACTGCTTCCAGATGAGGTCTGTGCCCTGCCCATCCGTAACTCCTCTCCTATGGACGGGCGGTCTCGTTTCCCTGTAAGGCAGGACAAGACGGAATCGTATGGCCCTTCCTCTCACAGTATAGGCACGCCCCTTCGGCCAAGCAACGCGCTCTCTCGGTCCTGGGGAGGCGTGTGCGCCCCAGCTGCATGGGTTCCTGGTCATTATTGGGACTTCGTAGGTGTTCAACGACCGACCCTGCAGACAAAGGCACAGGTTTGGGTGGAGACGCGTACACGGGGTGTTGGTGTTCTCTCCGTACGGCGTTCTCGTAGCCGGGAATCCACTCGCTGGGCCAGCGATACCAGCTGATCAAGGGATCCCGGTTCATCTCGGGAGGCCAGTTCGTCCTTTAATTCCTCAGAGAGGCCATTAAGGAATTCTCCCTGTAGGGCTGCCTCATTCCATCCACTCTCCGCTGCCAGGATTCGGAAATCGATCGCGTAATCGGCTGCACTGCGGGTACCCTGGCGTAACCTCAGGAGTTTTCTCCCTGCGTCTCTCCTCTCCTCCTGTTGGCCAAAAACCTTCTGGAGTTCCTCTGTGAAGGCGGTGTAGGAAGAGCAGAGAGGACTGTCGGACGTCCACACGGCTGAGGCCCATGAAAGAGCTCTGCCTGAAAGAGCACTAACCAAGTAGGCTATTCGCGCCCTGTCCGAGGGGTAGGTGAAGGGTTGCTGTTCAAAAAGTAGCGAACATTGCAACAAGAATGGTCGTACTCGGCCTGGCTCACCGGTGAATCGCTCGGGCGGAGCAACGTGCGGTTCTCGGTGGACTGGCGGGGTGAAAGGAGATACGACCCCGTCCGAACCTGTAGGTCTGTGGGTGTCCGCTTGGACGGGTTGCCGTTCACTCCGTAACGTACTGACAAGCTCAGTTAACGTCTCCGAAAGGTTCTGCAGGAGCGTTTCGTGTCGTTGAATGGCTGCACCTTGTATGTGGAGGGCTTGGTGAATTGCTCAGCTGGATCCATTTTTCTGGCCAGTACAATCTGAAAGGGCCGTGGTAGCGAATGTGAGGGAGGGATCCAAGTGCGCGAACCGAAACAGAGATATGAGGTAGACTTGAATATAACGGGTTTGCAAGGGGGCTCGAATGTGACGGGTAATCAAATAAAGAGAATAGCGCAACGCCATGTATATACTGCCTAAGCAGGAGCAAAACGAAATGCACTGTGACATGTACTGGCAGGGAACTGGTGGGACTGGGGTGCTTATGTAGGGCACTGATGGACTGATGGGGAACAGGTGCGTGTGGTTAGGTGCTTTGCGACAGGTACTTGTAGTGGCACCACAGGACCACCAGATGGTGCGCTAGGTCCCAGATGAGGACATGGTCAGGGTGGAACCCTGACACTAGCAAGGTCTCATTTCATCTAAAGATAAGGTATGAAAATACTTATGCGGCCTCTGCTGCAGGTATTTTCTCTGACTGTTTTTGTCCTAGATTTATTCTGAAAATGTTAACCAATTTAAGCCATGTTATCTTTTATCATTAGATTGTAAGAATCTTTACATTTGCATTGTCTGTATATTAACTCCATGCAATTTCCTTGCACAAGAAAACAAAATAATACATTTTTTGATTAATTAACATAAATAGTTTTTGTAATATAAAGGCAACTGTTTACTGCTAAACAGGCAACCCTTGTTGTCACCAGGACCAGGATTGGAAAACACTATGCTAGGCCTGGTGCATTCTTACTCAGGAGAAAGTTAATAAAAAAGAACATATAGGGTTCCCTTAATTGGAATCGTTCTTCAAAGGGTTCAAACTATATAATGAATCTAACTAGAACTATATAAAGGGTTCTACCAATAATCATTTCATAATCTAAAGGGGCATCAAACTGCATTAAATCATTTTGGTTGTTGCATTTTCTTAAATCAACTTGTTTCCCACTGTTTCATATGTTAAAAAAAGCAGAGACAGATTTTATTTATTATAATGTAATATATAATGTTTGAATTATATTATATTAATAATATAATATTCTATAATATAATTTTTTATTAAAAGTACATTTAATTTTATTTACAAAACTATATGAACGTTCAGGTCCAGAAATCTAAATATGTAAAAGGTGTTCGTTGTTTTGCAATTGATCCCGGTTTTTGGTGTATGTATGTATGTCTTTATCCTGAAATCTACTACTGCTGACGTCCCAGTCATCAGAAACAAAGCATTGTTCTATTAATATATTGCAATTATTATTAAATGTAACATAAAACTGTTATACTGGTGTTGTTATGTCTTAAGACTTAAAACCAGTCATAAAACAATGTTATATATGTCATAGCCATGTTATGACATGTCATAACCATTTCATAACCATGTCATAATCATAACCAAGTTATGACAGGATATGACCATGTTAAGACACTACGCTTCAAGTAAAAGTAAGTCAATCCCTGTGAAAAAGATGCAAATTTTAAGACATCTCAAACTGATTTACCCTGAATGCCAAGAGCTCTGGAACTTCCAGCCAACCAATCTCTGACATGTGCCATCAGCTAGGAGACTTCTCTAAAATGTCTTCCAATGTAATTTTTTTCTCCTGTTCGTTGAAAAGTGTGACCAGTCTCTGACACACCACTTTGTCTTACTTAGGCAATCTGTCCGGCCTAGCTGTGCTTAGTCTATCCGTTATCCTGTGAGATTGATGAGGCAGCTAGAGTCAGCCTCCTCTTAGTCTTATGGGACTTGGCACTAACTGCAGCACTATAGCTTTGGAAAAGTGGTTGAGAACTTCAGATTATTTGGTTGAGTTGTTTTATTGTCCTCCACCTGGAAATTGCATCCATTAAAGTCTGAAAGGCAAATCCCAAATACATACTTCATGAAGCTGGTTGAGAGAATGCCAAAATGTGTGCAAAGCTGTCATCAAGGCGAACTGTGGCTACTACAAAGAATTTACAGTAGAAAATGTATTTTAATGTATCTATCATGCATCCATATGTTTTATTTATAGTTTTGATGTCTTCACTATTATTTAAAAATTAGGAAAATATTACATATAAACAAATACCCTTGAATGAATAGATGTGTTCAAACCTATGACTGGTACTGAAGTACCAGTAGACTCCAAATCTGGCATTGCAAAGCTACACATTGTCTAATGTTTTACTTGTTTTATCTTCCCAGCTGCAAGGATGCAAAGGCTTCAGTTTGCGTTTGGTTTTATTTATTCATACAAAAAACTAAGAATACTATGCTGCTTACAAAACAAGGTAACAACACAGAAATGGTTGGAAACCCAAAGGCCTTCTATGAAATACAAAACATACCAGACATTATATTCAGTATATTGTTAGTTATTTTATGCGTGTGTATGAGCTATAGTGAGCCAACTCATTCAAAAGACTGCTGTTCTGGTGGGTAGTACATATCAATTAAAACAAGGCACAAAGCTTTTAAAACAAAGCACCCATTGGCTGTCATTGCACCCATTGGCTGTGTTCCGTAACAATATCTCAAACATCAGCCTAAATTGAATTTGAAATGTATTTTGCGATTCTGCTCAAAAGACACTGGGAAACACTTAAAAGACACAGGGAAACTCCTAAAAGACACAGGGCTCAAGCCCAGGCCAAACAACGGCACAGAACATTTGTATTTGACAGAAACATCACTATGTGTGGTGCTGCAGGGGGAGGCAGAAGAGTTCATACTAATTTGCGGCATTGTACAACAGGTTTGATTTAATCAAACTCTTCTGAACATCATTTGAGTTCACAGAGTGGAACTGTGGAACTCGAGGAGCTCAATAAAGACATTCAATTGTCTTGGTGTGGCCTGTGATTTTCTCCATGAATATTGTAACAGTGCGGCAGAATGGTCCTGTGAGTCTGCATTATGGTGGATACAATGCACCATTGTATAAAGCCCATATCCCAGTGTGAATAACAGGCTGAAACTCTAATATTATCACATTAGCACCTGGGGACAGCCAGATAAAATGTGCTGGATTTGCTGACACTGAATTAAAACAAGGATGGTTTGTCTACAGAAGCATGCACACACTTACAAACACAAGCACACACACATTGAACATAAATAAAACTAAATTGTTGTTTGACAAGCGTTGTTTTTTATGACAAATCAAACCAAACACATCCTGTTCAATATTATTCACTACATGTAGTATTGAAGTCAGTGAAACATTTTACTAGGCCATTTTTGTGACATCAATTTGAAATTCATCAGTAATTATTAAATCTGTTATATAAATTTGTCAAAGGCATTGACACATTTTTAAAATGTTGCTTGACTTGAGGTGTGTTCTGGCTTTGGTTCAACCCATCTGTTTCTGATACTGAACAGAATGTTTTGCATCTTTTGAGTTTTGCTTTACAGTCTTGGAAGATCGGGAATCTTTATCTAGAAGAACCTGACATCTGTGCGTATTTCTTAGCATTTGGCCACTCAGGAGTCTGAGTGGCCGGTCAAATTTCACCATGATATAATGTAATGCATTTAGTTCCTTTCAGTTTTATTTCCTTGCTTATCTGGAAAACACACAAGTGTAATTACATTTGTTCTGGCATCCTCACTGTATGTTGCCATACAGTCTGGGTGCTCAAGTGAATTAACAACATCAGATCTCTGACATTCTCCATTACAACGATTGGGTCCCCTCACTGTATTAAAACACAAAACAGACCTCTTATTCATGTATTCCATTGGCCTGCTGACTGGCGTGACACTGCATCAGGTGCTATCTTGGTGTGCTTACATTGGGGAAGAGATATCCCCCAGAAGCCAAGGGATTCTGGCCTAATCTCATTCTTCCACAAATAAATAATGTAATGATAATGTGAGATTAGCTCCTAGGTCTGCTTTGGCCGCTGCAGACAGAAAGCGGCTGTAAAGAGAAATAAAGGCATGTAAGATGTTGCACCAAATAGATAAGCTTTGTATTTATATTGCAAATTAAACAAGAGAGGGCGTCAGAGAGGGGAACCCCTTTGAGGATTTGAACCACACAGAGACACTGCCGTGGAGGGAAGAAAGGGGTTGGTTGCTACATTGGTGGCGGAGGTATCGTTATGAAACAGGGTTTGTTTGTGACACCTTGTTTACCATGATTCACTCTAGGCAAACTGTCTGAAAGATGACAGCTATAAGAGCATCTGCTACATAATGTGAAATGCAAATGCATTTTCAGAATGGTGAAACTTACGCATTCCTAATCATTTAAACATTTCCCAATCATGTACATTCCCATTTAAAATGATTGTCATATTTTATAAGGAAAACTACTCTGGTGAAAAAATAATACTTACTGTATCTACGTACTGTATTGTGATATTTGAGAAGGGTCAAAGATTGTTGGCACAGGAGTGTCAAACAAGTCTTTTAATAATTGCGTGTGATCAGTCGTAATCGGTTATACAAATGCACAACAAAACAAAGTATCTTTATAACTTTTGATGTGGCATGTAGCCAGGACAAACGACACATAGAAAATCACTCATAAAGACACTGGGAAGGAGGGGATCATTTAAACAAAAGGTGCGTGAAAAAACAGGTGACAGTAATCAGGTCTTGTGCCGGCACGGAAAAACGGAACGGTGGCAGCTAGAAAGCCGGCGATGATGACCGGCGGACCCAATTATAAGGAAGTAATGCACCATGAACTATCGCTTTTATAACATCCTCCCAGTGGCTTTAATGTCAACTCACTAAACACATTTGGCTGACCAAAAAAATCCATAAGGCTTACGTCCTGAAAGACTGGGTCTGATGGCAACTTTTAAGTTGCCATCTCAATATTAATGTATTACAATTGTAAACCATTATTTTGTGCTTGATCAAATCAGAAGTCCAAATTTTTACCAAAACGCTCAAAAACATGATCAGTGTAGGAGCCAAAATGCAGTTTTAACCCTAACCCTAACCTGCAGAAGTGTTAGATATAATCTGGTGAGAGGGTGTGGTTTGGGAAGGTGGGTATTCTTTGTGACATGCAGGCACAGAGAGTTTTTTTTAACCTATCCTGAAGTCTCTCACTAATGATAATTGACCATCTTTTGTAACGATTAATAAGAATGTGAAAGGAAAGAATTCAACTACATTGAATGGTCCAGTGGATTTCTTTACCAAAAAAAGATGAGGGGGAATCGTTAGAGCGTCTAAACTAAGGCTTCAACCAGTGGACATCTACAATCAATGTCTTATATTTCCTATATGAAGTAGTCCTCATTTTCCTAAATTATCAATTCCATTCTCAATGGGCAGAAACAAACATTGATTCCCCCAGAAATTGAAATGAAGAAGCGTTTAGAAGATTGTAGTACTTTTGGATTGTAACTTCCTTAACAGCTGATAGTTTTTTTAAAGTATTTTTGCGTTTATGTTTAGAAAAAAATTATAATTGCTTGGAAAGGATTAATGCTTTTACATTATCGGAGATAACTGCTGTGACAGGTCTTCTGTCTAGTGTTTATTATTAATATAACCAAGGCAGTATTGTATATACTCTATATACAGTCACATATGTAAGAATAAATTCCGCTATATTTTCATGGTGTTGTTTTATTATTTTGGGAAACATTGCAACCTTACATACCAGATGTTACAGTTACATAGAGAAAGAGTCGCACGTGAAGATGACCGATGTGCTTTACAAACAAATCACCCCAGATTTCTGATTGTGTCCTTGCCTTGTCACAGCAACTCCCAGCATGCTTGGGAGAAACAAATAATTAGATGTGTCTGCCTATAAACATTATGTATTGCCATCCCGCAACTCACTGACCTGGCAAGATGCAGACTCAATTCCCACCACCCTCTGCCGCCACTCTCAGCATAACACAATTAGGATTAGAACCCTGGTTGCTATGCCTCAGCTGCACTCGAAGACAGTGTCTCAGGCCGGTGTACAACTCCTAACAGCAGTTTACTATTCACCCAGGATAACTTTTGTATTTTATATTTGATGCTCTTTGCCCAATGTCATTTCTGAAGCATATTTCATCGAGTATGTCAATATGTCACTCACATGCACATGTAAGACATGTAAGCTTTGACAAACATACACTTGCAGATTCTTCACAATGGTCACCTTGCTCCAATGTGAGAGGCTCTTATGCTCTTGAAGCAGAAATATTGGCATTCTGAGAAGATAATGGAGGCCAAAGGCCAGTGAGAGCACATGAAAAAACACCCAAACAGAGAGAAAGAAACTAATTTGTTAGGAAGTGTAAACAACAAGGTGGATTAAAGTGTGTGTGTAAATAATTGATGACCTGTGTTCAATAGGCTTAGACGCGGCTTATCGGATTTCCATGTGTGGAAAATACACCAACAATTTACCCTGCAAAAATTATGCAGTCATAATTCTGTATGAAATATTGGCTATATCATGACCTTCGGTTATTATGTCACAATGTTCCTCAAGAATAGATTCAGTACGGTTGCCTTCAAAAATGTATGTCTACAAAGAACAACTGGCAGATACTATGTCTTGTTGTGCTACAGTTGCCCGATTGTGTTGCTGACAATGTGACTGAACATTGTAAAACTAATAAAAAATTATATTTAATTATTTACCATCTAACAATCATTACTATTTTTACTTTGTAGATGTGCTGTATTTGTTTGTTGGGTTGTAGCATCAGTTTTGTAAGAATTTAATGACATTGACAAAGTTAATGGAAGTGCTTTACAAGAGCAATATGTTTTTTTCTAAACAGAAGCATAGCAAACATTTTCAAAGTACTGTCTGCAAACCACACACAGATTTTCCCACATATGCACTCACAATCTCATAACATTGTTTTGTTGCAGCCTCATTTACCCAGGAGCCATGTGAGGACAGTTGATTTAGGTAGCGCTCATGTGCTTTGCGCTCATGTTCTACGCGTCCCTGTGCTTTCCTTCACAACACTAACATAAACTCTGCAGCTATGCCTGTTCCATTAAAACGTCTTTTCATTCATTTAATTTCCACACATTAAATGTTTTCCTCGCTAATGTCATCCCATTTCCTCATCTTGCTGATGTCTTTCCTCAACAACGTCTCAAGCAATCTAAATAACTTTTCAATAGACAGGCAAACAGAGTTGAAACAAAATCACTTGCTACAATGTTGCCAGAGAGTATCTAGCTGGTTATTGAGTGGAGTGCTTTGCTTGGCAGTTTGAAAACGGCAGGTGTGTCAGCTTGCACGTCTCACTGCATCGATTGTAGTGTGCATTTGTATTTGCCTCGCTTATTCAAGAACAGTGCAAATAATGATTATAAAGAATGGGGTGAAAATTACACCTACTAATCAACCAATCAATCAAGATTTCAAAAACCTGCCTAATCAAATTTCCATTTCTCTCTTTACCAGGTTACTTTAGTGTGGTGGATGAGGCATGTACAACAGCATACATGTTCTCCTTTGCACGTGTTAGTTTCCTACCTAAAATAAGTTTTAACTGCTTGAATGATTTATAACACATCAAAACAGAATGTTGTCAAGCTTAGCAAAGGGTGTCACTTTGCCTTTTACAAACATCTTACCCCCTGAAAAAGAGCATGCTGCCTTTCTAGCTGGCTAACACCACCCTAAAAATATATCTGAGTTTAGAGATGAGCTACAATCTATTTTGCTAAAAAATCTTACCAATTGAGCTGAGGGAGTTTGAAGGTGGTTGTTATGGCACCCATCATGTTATGATCCAACAGCTGTGCCCTTCATGTGAGCAGCCCCAATGACCCCGGCAGGTGGAAAGCGGCTGCTCTCTGATTCCCTGGTATTAGCCCCCCACACCTCTTTGAGGAACAGGAATAACAGGGGAAATGTTTGAAGAGGATGGGAGTGGCCCGAGGACAATAATTTGTCTGCTGCCCCAGAATCGACTGTGGAGAGTAGAGGAGAATGATGTCAGGGGCATCGGCAGAGAAGAACCGGAGGTGAGAACTGGGTATGCTATTGTATATTTGACTGGGAACTTGCTGGGCTGCTGTTCAAATGACATAAATGAATGTGCACTGGGATAGAGGGAGAACATTCTGAAATGCAGTGGATGAAAAATATATTTGATTCCCCACTGACAAAGAAATTATTAGTCTATCACTTTAATGGTAGGCGTATTTGAACAGTGAGAGACAAAATAGCAAAAAAGAAGTCCAGAAAAACGCATTTTAAATAAGTTATACATTGATGATGACATGATTTGCATTTTACTTAGTGAAATAAGTATTTGATCCCCTATTCATCAGCAAGACTGCTGGCTCCCAGGTGTTTTTCATACAGGTAACAAACTGAAATTAGGAGAATTTCAAACCATGGCCAAGACCAAAGAGCTGTCCAAGGATGTCAGGGACAAGATTGTAGACCTACACAAGGCTGGAATGGGCTACAATACCATCGCCAAGCAGTTTGGTTAGACATTTACAACAGTTGGTGCGATTATTCGCAAATGGAAGAAACACAAAATAATTGTCAATCTCCCTCATTATGAGGCTCCATGAAAGATCTCACCTCGTGGAGTTTCAATGATGCTGAGAACGGTGAGGAATCAGCCCAGAACTACACGGGAAGATCTTGTCAATGATCTAAAGGCAGTTGGGACCATAGTCAACAAGAAAACAATTGGTAACACATTACACTGTGAAGGACTGAAATTTTGCAGCCCCCACAATGTCCCCCTGCTCAAGAAAGCACATGTACAGGCCCGTCTGTTTGCCAATGAACATCTGAATGATTCAGAGGAGAACTGGGTGAAAGTGTTGTAGTCAGATGAGACAAAAATTTAGCTCTTTGGCATCAACAAGACTGGCCGTGTTTGGAGAAGGGGGAATGCTGCCTATGACCCGAAGAACACCATCCCCTCCGTCTAACATGGAGATGGAAACATGATACTTTGAGGTGTTTTTCTGCTAAGAGGACAGGTTAACTGCATTAAAGGGACGATAGATGGGGCATGTACCGTCAAATCTTGGGTGAGAACCACCTACCCTCAGTCAGGGCATTGAAAACGGGTCATGGTTGGGTATTCCAGCATTACAATGATCCAAAGCACACGGCCAAGGCAACAAAGGAGTGGCTCAAGAAGAAGCACATTAAGGTCCTGGAGTGGCCTAGCCAGTCTACAGACCTTAATCACATAGAAAATCTGTGGAGGAAGCTGAAGGTTCAAGTTGCCAAACGGCAGCCTCGAAACCTTAATGACTTGGAGAAGATCTGCAAAGAAGAGTAAGACCAAATCCCTCCTGAGATGTGTGCAAACCTGGTGGCCAACTTCAAGAAACGTCTGACCTCTGTGATTGCAAGGGTTTTGCCACCTAGTACCAAGTCATGTTTTGCAAAGGGGTCAAATACTTATTTCTCAGAGAAAAGTAAATCAATATAGAACTTATTTCAAATGTGTTTTTCTGGATTTTTTTGTGGTTAGTCTGTCTCACGGTTTAAATAGACCTACCATTAAAATTATAGACTGATTTATTTTGTCATTGGGCAAAACCTACAAAATCAGCAGGGGATCAAATAATTATTTCCTCCACTGTATGGTGACATTCTAAATTGTGCATAGATAACACTAAGCAGTGGATTACACTTTAAGGCAAATTCTCACTTGCAGATTTTTTCTTTGCCCTACTGTTAAAAAATGGAAATGTCCTTGGTTTCCATGAAAACGTATGGAATTAGTTTTTATAGGAGATATAGTAATTGACAGGGTTAGAAATAAGGATTTTTAATTGAAATAACAGTAGATTTATTCTACAAAAAATCCATAAGTGTCATGCCCTGGCTGCGGGCCCCTGGCCGTTTCAGGGCATGCCACCTAGAGAGGCCTCTAGCCCTCTCTATGCCATTGTGGGCTCCCCAGTCAGAGCAGCTGCATTCAGTTGACTCTGATTGGGGAGCTTACTTAGGTTAGGGTTTGCACCACACCCAGGGTGGTTTATTGTTAAGACAGGTCTAAGGGCTCAATGTTTATTTTCCTTTGGTCTGTTATTAATTGGGTTCTTTACCAAACGTCATTCGCGCGAGAAGACAGCGCTGAGTGGAGGAAAGGCGAGGGGCGGGTTCAGGCTTAATCAGCGTAATTGTGAACTTGTAACCCCAACTCGTCACGGTGGAAATAAAAATGCCAGCCTTGGTTCC